>CAMOHE010049228.1:0-127670 GCA_946598075.1 Artocarpus hirsutus
TTCCTAGAGGAATGCGGGATAGTCCCTCAATATACCATGCCAGGTTCACCTAGCATGAATGGTGTAGCTGAGAGACGAAACCGGACACTTAAGGATATGGTAAGGAGTATGATTTGTCATTCCACCTTACCTGAATCCCTCTAGGATGAAGCACTTAAGACTGCAGCTTACATTCTCAACAGGGTACCAACAAAAGCAGCAGCAGCCAAAACACCTTATGAGCTTTGGACTGGCAAAAGGCCTAGTCTTAAGCATTTCCATGCTTGGGGTTGTCCAGCTGAGGCAAGGCCTTATAGGCCTAATGAAAAGAAATTAGACCCCAAGACAGTGAGCTGCTACTTTATTGGTTACCTTGAACGGTCAAGGGGTTACAAATTTTATGATCCCACTACTAAAGCTATTTTTGAGACGGGAATTGCAACATTCTTTGAGGATGTTGAGTTTGGGGGGAGAAATAAGGTTAGAGACTTTGTCTTTGAGGATGAATTTGATCCTATTCCTCTTGAACAAGAGGAATTGGTTCCTATTCCCACTATTGCTTTTGATAATATTCAGGTTTCTATTCTTGATATTGATCAAGTTGCAAATCAAGAACAACCAGACATAGTCGCTCGACCCCTTGAGGTACAAACTCAACAACCTCAAGAATTAGAACCTCAGGAACTTGTGTCATTAAGGAGATCCACTAGAGAGAGGATAAGTGCTATTTCGGATGATTACATAGTATTTCTCCAAGAACATGAGGAAAATGTTGGATTGATGGATGATGATCCGATCAATGTCCGTCAAGCCATGCATAGTTCAAACTCTCAAAAGTGGATGGATGCCATGAAAGATGAGATTAAGTCCATGAAGGACAATGACGTTTGGGATCTCGTTCCATTACCTGAAGGTGCGAAGCCCATTGGTTGTTAATGGATATTTAAAACCAAGAGGGATTCGAAGGGTGATGTAGAGAGATATAAGGCTCGTCTTGTCGCTAAGGGCTTTACTCAAAAGGAAGGCATTGATTATAAAGAGACTTTCTCTCCGGTTTCAACGAAAGACTCTTTTAGGACAATAATGGCACTTGTAGCACATTTTGATCTTGAGCTACATCAGATGGATGTTAAGACAGCGTTTCTGAATGGTGACATTGAAGAAACAATCTATATAGTGCAGCCAGAAAACTGAGTTGGGAGACCCAAAGAAGATGGTTTGCAAATTAAAGAAATCCATCTATGGGCTTAAGCAAGCTTCTTGTCAATGGTATTACAAATTTCATCAAGTCATAGTCTCATTCGGTTTCGAGATGAACGCTGTGGATGATTGTATATACCATAAGTTCAGTGGGAGTAAGTGTATTTTCCTGGTGTTGTATGTTGATGACATACTGCTTGCCACCAATGATATAGGCTTATTGCACGAAACCAAGAGATTTCTATTAAAGAAATTTGAAATGAAAGATCTTGGTGACGCCTCCTTTGTATTAGGAATTAAAATACACCGGGATCGCTCTCGGGGTATTCTTGGGTTATCACAAAAGAGCTATATCGAAAAGGTATTTAAAAGATTTGGCATGCAGGATTGTAAACCAGGAGATACTCCTGTGGCTAAAGGAGATAAATTCAGTTTAAGTCAGTATTCCTAAGAATAACCTAGAGGTTAAGGAAATGGAAAAGATCCCATATGCATCAGCTGTTGGGAGTCTAATGTATGCTCAAGTTTGTCCTCGTCCGAATATAGCATACATTGTTGGATTATTGGGCAGATATTTGAGTAACCCTGGAATGGATCATTGGAAAGCAGCCAAACGGGTTATGCGATATTTACAGAGAACAAAAGATCACACGCTTACATATAGAAGGTCAGACCAACTCGAGATCATTGGTTATTCGGATTCGGATTTTGCTGGATGTCAAGATAGTCGTCGATCCACTTCGGGCTATATTTATTTGCTTGCTAGAGGAGCTGTTTCTTGGAGGAGTGCTAAGCAGTCACTCATAGCTTCTTCCACTATGGAGGCAGAATTTATAGCATGTTATGAGGCATCCAATCAGGGAATATGGCTGCGAAACTTTGTCACTGGGCTGCGAATTGTGAAAAGTATAGAAAGACCACTCAAGTTGTTTTGTGACAATAAATTTGCAGTCTTGTATTCCAATAACAACAGAAGCTCTTCAAAGTCAAAGCATATAGAGATTAAGTTTCTTGTTGTTAAAGAAAGAGTTCAGAGTGGTCAGGTGTCTATAGAGCATATAGGTACAAACTCCATGATAGCGGATCCGCTTACAAAAGGGCTTCCACCCATGGTCTTTCATGAGCACACTGCTCATATGAGTGTTCAGTTATTTGATGATATGTAGTTTTAGTGGGAGTTTGTATTTGAATGCTAATTTTCTTTGTATATAGACATTATGTGTTTGTATATGTTTTCTGCAGAAATAAAAAATACAGTTTATTTACACTCTGATTTCGGTACAGTTTTGATCTCATTCAGGTATAAGGTAGGACCAGTTGGAAATAGACATGTTTATATCACATTGCATGTAATTTCCATGCTACACATCCATACTTGATCTATGTCATTTGATTATATCGATATACGTAATCATTGATGGGTCTAGTCACGCTACATTTGTGACGAAGGCCGCTTTGGTTCTATGTTGGTATGATCAATGGACGAGATTGTTCAGGAATACCCTTATATGTGATAGCAAAGGTTGAGCTCACTAAGGTTAACGCATTTTTTGTAAAGATACATATGTGACCCAAGTAGGAGATTGTTAGAAAATAATTTTTCATGTGGGCACACATATGTAATTAAATGTGTTATTTAATGCTATCTTAAAGTAAAGCCTAAATTAAAGTGATATAATTAAGATAAAGTTAAAAGGCTTTATTGGGTATTAAAATAATGTATGGGTTATTTTTATAAATATTATATATGTAGATACCAATTTGTAATTTTTAGATTTTATGATGGGCGAAACTGAAAATACACTAAAATAACAAAAGTTATTTATTCTGGTTATGATCCTCAATTCATACGTATTATTTCATTCAGAAAATTTACAGACATCCTGCTTCTTTGGAAATCCCATCTTCCTTGAAGTTTCAAAGGGATACGTATTGAATTGGAAGGCGATAACACATAACAATTCAAGATCATGAATCTAGGTACGCTTCCGCAATTCGGAACTATTCTTCTCAATAATTTGACATGAACGATCCTGTAGAATTTTGGTTGAATCCGTTTTAACAGTTGACACTAGCAAAGATTCTAGTTCCATAGAAGGTACTGAAAATAGCTAGCTCCATTCGGGGTTTTGGGGAAAATAAGGTCATGACACAGTAGCTCTAAAGGTGGTAATAAATCTCATGGGAGTTTTTAAATAGGTGGGTATCTGTAGCAATTTTGAGTTTTATGTTCTCAGTTGAAATATTTTAGGTTTCTTTCCCTTTATACGGACACTCTGCAAGTTTTTCTGTGTTTATTCTTTTCCATTCACTTTTTGATAAAGAAATTAATTGATATGTTCATGCTGCGGAGCTTTTTTGAGCTCATTTGGTACAAATAAATCTCTTGCATCAGTTTTTGCCACCATTAGTGAAACATAACTCCTATAATTCAATTTTCAGTGTATCACCTGATTTATACTGTTGGATTGCTTTTTCAATCATTTCATGATCCATCTTTTTTTTCTTTACCATTAGTCTAGTGGAAAGCGACATGACATGTCGTTTGTATACTTAAAAGACATAAAACATGTTGTCTTAACAGAATGACAGCAAACAATGTGGCACCTCCTTTCCAGACTTCATAAAAGATTCAAGAAATATTTCGGAGGAAGAACTAAACAAATGGTTTGCTCCACTTTTGAGGGTTTTTTTTTTTTAAGGAAAAAATGTGGTGCTTGACATTTTGTTATTACTTGTATGACTGAATTATTGTAGATAATTCCACTTGTCCCCTAAAAACAGATAATTCAACTTGTGGATTGTTTGTTCAATTAAAGGAATGCAGCTGCACAATTTGAAAACAACTAATGTGATATTTGGTTCACTTGTTTTAACTTTTTTTTTTCAAATCGATTTTGTTGCAATATGTTCTCTCGTAAATGTTGAATTGTTATAATATTTTCAATTTGAATTGATGGTTTAAACCGGCAAGCCAAACAAAAAACCTACGTTACAACAAACGTCAAATGACCTACGTTACAACAAACTTCAAATGACGTACGTTTCGAAGATTAAACGGCTTATACGACTACAAAAATGACATCTAGTTTTTACTAACGGTAGCAAAATTGAAGTATATAGGCCATATTGTGTTCGGATATAGGCAAAAAAACCATCCCATAAAAAAAATGTAGTTTGTACATTAAACGACCACAGGCTGTTTGAATTCGAAAATGTCGTATGCCTGGTTAAAGAACATGTAACATGTCGTCTTGCTTGTTAAACAACATGAAGTTTCCATGGCTAAGCGAGATATCGTATTATGGTGTTTAAACAACAGCAGAAGACCCTTTTTTCTTTAATCTTTGCAAAATTCTAAACCCTGAAATACATGCTTTAATAGTCGTTTTCTGTTAATTTGGTTTCTTTGTGCAAAGATTTTCTTTTATTGTTGTTATTATTTTAAAATACATTAAAGTATGATTTGGCTTTTTTTTTCATTGGGTAAAGGATTGAACGTGGTCAGAAAAGACAATTAAAGCCAACCGTAATGCAAAATAAACGACAAGAATTCATGCAAATAAACAACAAAAACATAAACGACGACAAAATTGTGAAAGGAAATAAATAAAAACGACAAAAAAATTGTAAGAGCATTCTCAGTGAAGTGCAAAAAACGACAATTAAATAGAAACACTGCAACCGAAACGACATGGATTCTGTGAAATACCAAAAAACGACAATAAAAGGAAAGTACCTGCAAAGAAACGGCTATAAAAACCGTAAACAACAATAATACATAGCAACGGCGTCCAATGCTCCAAAGTACGAAATGGCAAGAACAGCGAAAAACGACGAAAAAAGAAAAAAGAGAAAAGTGTGTGGTTTTGTTTGCCTTTTTTTTTTCAGAAAGAGGATTTTTTGAAAAATGGGAAATGGAGTCGGAGACTTTGAAAATGAAGATAAGAAGAATAAAAAAATGATAATTGGTCAAGTTAGTGGACTCCGTAATTAGCTTGAGGAGAAGGAAAATAAAAAAAAAGAAGAGAATAATAGGAATAACATATATCTTTTTTTTGAAGTTTTTCAAAGTAAATAGTAAGATTTTAAAATATTTATAGTATATAAAAGATTTAGGATATAACTAATTTATTTACTGTGTAAATATGAATTATTTGTATCGTGTATAAAAAAATACATAAATTATTTACAGTTTAAATCTATTTTTATATGAGCACCTTAATTTATTTATTATAGCTTCAAAAAATCTATTTATTATATATATAAAATTATTTATATAGCAAATAAGAGAGTAAATAAATTATCAACTATTTTTAAAAAAATTATTAACTTCGAACATTTTCAAAACTAACTAATTGCTACAGTTAGTTTTGAAAAAATGTTATTTACTACAATTTAGAG
The DNA here is from genome assembly GCA_946598075.1 of Artocarpus hirsutus. Classification (NCBI taxonomy): domain Eukaryota; kingdom Viridiplantae; phylum Streptophyta; class Magnoliopsida; order Rosales; family Moraceae; genus Artocarpus; species Artocarpus hirsutus. The sequence goes on from CAMOHE010049228.1 coordinate 5,584, forward strand.
AGCAACGTTTAAATGATACCTAAATTTTATTTTCAATAGCAATAAATATAATAATCCCCTTTCTTCTAAAAAATATACACACAATAATACCCAAAAAAAACCCTCCAAAAAATTCCCCAAAAAAAAGAAAAGAAACTAAATGCACACTTAAACGACAGCGTTTAGACGAAGCAAAAAAATAAATAAATAAAAGCGTTTCACCGTTTCTCAAGTAACCAACGGCTATCTCCATAACTAGTGTTCGAATTCGAAAACGAACTTATAAAGGTGCAAACTAGTCTGAAGAATCGGAAACGATCTCTTTCGATCCAGCCCTTTTTTTCTTTCTTTCACTCTCTCCCCAACGGAACTATTCATCCAACAGTTTCTGCTTCTCTGATTCGAAGGATAAAACAAAAAATTTCTCCTTTCATCCCGAAAACATTGAGAGAAAAAAGAAGGAGATCATCGGCCACAAAAGAAGGCCTCTGATTTCTCCAAGGTTTCACTTTCACTTTTCTTTTTCTCACTCTCTTTTTTTTTTCTTGTCATCAACACTTGATTTATGATTTTCTATCTTCTGGGTATGAATTTCAAGACGTTTTTTTTGAGCTTTTCTGTTAAACTGCCCATAATTTTCGATTTTTATCCAATTGTGTTTTGTTCTTGTTTGATTTTCCTTTTTTTTTTTCATTTATCAAGAATCTTGGATTTGATACTCTTTTTATGGTTGTTATATGTGAAATGCAGATCTTGGAGCAGAGAAAGAGAGACAGAGAATTATCTCAAGAACCCAATTTAAAATTCTTGATTTGTTGAGGGTAAGATTTGGAGAATTTATTTATTTTTATTTACACACTGTCTTTTCTTAATCTTTGATCGCAGTACTAATTTTGAGGATCATTTTCTAATTTTGTTTTTGTTTTTGTTTGTTTGTTTTGCAAAATACCGGAAAAGATGAATGATTTGATGACACAATCGTTCGTAAGTTATGTGGAACTCAAGAAACAAGCCCAGAAGGACCTCAAAGCCGATGTCGACATCGAAAAGGGCCAAATTCTCGACCCAAAAGACGAAGAGAACCTCTCTCAGTTCTACCAAGAAGTCGCTGCAGTCAAGCCCGAAATGGAAGAGATCACCAATCTCTTGTCGGACCTTCGAGCCCTCAACGAGGAGGCGAAGTCCACCCACAGCGCCAAGATTCTCCGTGGGCTCAGGGACCGAACGGACTCCGACGTTGTTGCAATTCTCCGGAAACTGAGGACCGTCAAGGCCAGACTCGAGGCTCTCAATCAGTCCAACGTGAAAAACCGGAAGGTGTACAGAGAAGGAACCCCGGTCGACCGAACTAGGGTTTCGATCACCAATGGCTTGAGAGCCAAGTTAAGAGAAATGATGAGGAGTTTCCAGTCTTTGAGGGAAAAGATTGTGGCAGATCACAAGGAAGATCTGAGGAGGAAGTACTATTGTGCAACGGGCGAGTTACCGAATGAGGTGGTGGTCGAGAAGATGGCCTCCGGGGCAATGAAGGTCGAGTTTTTTGAGGGAAAAACCGAGGCCGATTTGGGTAACAAAACCAGGCATGAGAATGTTTTGGATATTCAGAGGAGTTTGGATAAGCTTCATCAGGTGTTTCTTGACATGGCTGTTTTGGTTGAAGCTCAAGGCGAGAAGATTAACGACATTGAAGAGAATGTTGTGAATGCCGGTGGCTTCATCAATGGCGGCACAAACAATCTGTACTATGCTAACCAGATGAAGAAGAAGAACAGATGGGTTTACTGGCTTTGGGCCGTCGTGATTATCATACTTCTGGTCTGCTTCATATCAATGTTGGCTTCTTGAATTTTTGAGGCATTTTTTAGGGAATTTTGATTTTTAGCTTTCTAAGCTACGAGAGGGATTTGTGTACTGCTTCAATGGCAGCTGATTTCTTGGATATGGTTCTATTGATTTTTTTTTTTTGGTGGGCTATTTGTTCGATACAATTTGACCTTATGTTAATCCTCATTAAATGGAAATGAAAAGATATATATATATATATAAATATTCATAATTGACTAGAGCACTTTGATGATTTTAATTATTCCTTTGCTATGCCTTTCTTTCTATGTTCTATTTTGATGAAAACGACAAATGAAGAATGGGGACCAGCCAAAAGTTTTCCATTGAAAAAGTTTTTAATCTAGTAATGAGACAAAAAGGGGAATAAAAAGATATTTATTTCATATAAAGGACCTTATCCAAATTTTGAGCCATAGAAACAATTTCCTAACGTCTGCATTTTCCACTGCCTTCTCTTTAAGGTTCACCAACACTTTCTTTCACTTCCTTTGCACTTCAATGACACGACCCTTTGCTTTATCCAACAAGCCAGTTCTTGGAACGCACCATGGAAAGTGCATTGACTTTGCTAGAAACATGCTCAAACATGGTGGAACTGAAGCAAATACATGCCCAAATGTGTAAAGCAGGCCTAGTTTCAGATGTCATTCCGGCAAGCAAGCTCCTAAGTTTCTGCGTCTTACCCAGTTCCGGAAATTTGGCTTATGCCCAAATGGTCTTCGACAGATTTAGCAAACCCAACACTTTCATGTGGAACACCATGATTAAAGGATATGCAAACAGTAATGAACCAGAAGAAGCTTTATATCTTTACCGTCAAATGGTCTGCCATTCAGTTCCACACAACAATTACACGTTCCCTTTCCTGCTCAAAGCCTGTTCTTGTTTGTCAGCTTTGGAAGAAACCCAACAAATCCATGCTCGTATCGTCAAGATGGGGTTTAGCTCCGAAGTCTATGCCGCTAATTCCTTGTTGCACGTTTATACCATAACCGACTGCTTCCACTCGGCAAATCTTCTGTTTCACCGAATCCCAGAAAGAGACATTGTTTCTTCGAACTCGATGATCAATGCATATGCAAGAGGTGGTGACATCGGGAAAGCCAATGATTTGTTCAGAAACATGCCGGAGAGAAATGTTATTTCGTGGACAACAATGATTTCTGGATATGTTAATGCAGGTTTGGATAAAGCAGCTTTGAACTTGTTTTATGAAATGCAAACGGCTGGCGTCAAACCTGACAACGTGACACTGGCAAGCACTCTCTCAGCTTGTGCCCGTCTAGGGGCATTGGACCAAGGCATCTGGATACATTCCTATATCGAAAAGAATCGAATCCACATCGATTCAATCTTGGGCTGCGTCCTTATAGACATGTATGTCAAGTGTGGCAGCATGGAACAAGCCCTTGAAATTTTCGGAAATCTGGAAAAGAAAGATGTCTCATCCTGGACAGCAATTATTGCAGGTTTTGCTATTCACGGACAGGGAAGAGAAGCTCTTGACTGGTTTAACCAGATGCAGAGTCAAGACATAAAGCCAAATTTCATCACCTTCACTGCAATTTTGACTGCTTGTAGTTATGCAGGTTTAGTCAATGAAGGAAAATCATTATTTCAAAGCATGAAACCTATTTATAAACTTAACCCTATGGTAGAGCATTACGGTTGCATGGTTGATCTTCTTGGTCGCGCTGGTTTGCTGGAAGAAGCAAAAGAGCTGATTGAGAAAATGCCTTTTGCACCAAACGCTGCCATTTGGGGGGCACTGCTTAACGCCTGCCGGATTCATAGACATCTCGAGTTAGGCAAAGAGATAGGAAAACTTCTCATTGAACTTGACCCTGCGCATCATGGAAGGTACATTCATTTGTCAAGCATTCATGCTGCAGCTGGAGAATGGAACCAAGCAACAAAAGTGAGGAGGCAGATGAAAGATTCGGGAGTTCGGAAACTTCCCGGCTGCAGTTTGATTAGCCTAAATGGAACAGTTCGTGAATTTTTTGCTGGGAATGGCTCTATTTCGTGCATGGGAGACATTTATCACATGTGGGAATTGATAGCAAAGAGACTGAGACAAGAAGGATACGAACCTGAAACGGGAGACTTATTGCTTGATCTTGAGGATGAGGAGAAAGAAACAGCAATCCAACAACACAGTGAGAAGCTTGCAATGGCTTTTGGGCTAATGAGAAGTAAACCAGGAGTAACGATTCGAATTTTCAAGAATCTACGGGTTTGTGAGGACTGTCATAGAGCAGCAAAGCTTGCATCAAAGATCTATGGCAGAGATATTATTCTGCGTGATAGAGTTCGCTTCCATATTTTCAGGGAAGGGAAGTGCTCTTGTGGAGATTACTGGTGAAAAAAGAGTAAGAATTGCATTTTGCTTTCAGAATGTATTGTCAAACATTATTTCAGTACATGATAAATCAACTGAGGCGACTCTATTGCCTTGGCCAGACCAGTTATTTGCTTTTGTAACTATAAAGCTCCAGAAAATACAAAGAAAGATAGCTAAAAACGAGGGGGTAAAAAAGAAGAATGACGTATTTCTACATAATTTGCACAGTTCAGTTGATGCTGAGATGCTGTGTTGCAGTCCAAGATTGTCCAGGCTCTAAGTGGGTGTTTCCAATCTGAAATTAAACAAGAAAAAAAAAAGGAAAGAAAGAAAGAAAAACATTAAAAAGCTGTTCAATTATCATAACATCGCCCTGTTGAATGATAAGGCCAACTGTAATAGTGTAAAGGAGGGTTGAGGCGAGAAAACAATTTAATAATCAGTTCAAAAGACCATAAGGGAAAACTAAGAAGGTAATAACGAAATGAAAATTCTAGATTTGGCCCGAGTTTTCATAGACACTACCGAAGAAGCCTGGAAATTTTGTACCTTAGCATTTTCCACACAGACGAAATCCTTATAGCAGGCTTCCATCTGCAGATGTGGGTTCCACAACACAGCATCGGTCCAACTACAACGATGAAATTTACAGGAGAGCCAATAACGTGAACCATAGAAATATTAATGAAAATCTTTGCAACTAAATTAGAATAAACCAACGAACTAATCTTCAAACTCACTTTGTATTTTTGATAGATATTACATCACCCAGTCCGTTATCAAGATGCAACTCATTAGGGGCATCCAAGTAAATGCAATCCACAAATCCAGGAAAAGTGACGACGTCCCTGCGTATTTAGATAACACTCAGAAATGAAGAAAATCATGGCCTGAACATTCAAAAGATCACCTCTTTCTTTTACTGGAATCAAAATTTTTGTTTCCATAGTTTTGGAAATAAATGCATATCTTCACATGAATTTGATACAAACCTTTCTTCCTTGCCTTCCAGTGGATTCTTTGGATCAGGGTCTTTATTTAGCGTTTTGCAGCCTTTTAACCCTCTAACTGATGCCCCCGTTACAGAAGCCTGCATGATATAGGCTATTGATAGTTCATTTTTTTTGGTCCAGGAATTTTTGGTGAAATAAGGGTTGCAAATACTATATGAAAGCCTTTTTAGAAATTTGAGATTATGATCAAAGCATGATACTATTAATCAAGTTCAGAAAATGATTTGAATTTAAAGCCAATGAAATAAAATTGGGATTGGCAAGCAAGAAGTTAGGATATACTTACGCTGAAGTATGTATGCAGGGCAGCACTAAACGAGAATGGCTTGTTGTCTGTATTTGTAACGACAAGTTCGGTGGAAAGGCTGTTTGATTTCAGCAATACCTAGAGCCAATAGGCCAATTGTAAGTCCATCTTCTGTAAAAGATAATCGGAAATGCACGAAATGTTTGGGTGCTGCGACTTGCAAACAAGCTCCAGTCACTTCCATAACTAACCTTGTATAAAGCCTGAAAGCTGAAATCCCACATGGAACGACTGTAAGGGCCGTCCTTAAGCTCTAAAGTTACAACAGGATTTCCTTCCACTGTTTCGGAATCAACAACGGACCAATCCATGTTTCTCGCAAATCCATGCTGTCAATGGTGTAAACACCCTCAAGTTTCAGTAAATACTCACACCTGCTAAGGCTTAGCATAACAAAAGAAGATACAAGAATAGAACAAAGTAACAGATATTGTACAAGTGAAAACATGATCACTACTAGACGATAGACAGAGAAAACAAGCATAAATGAGAGTATACCTGCTGCATCTGACCAGGTCCAAACTGTGGAAAACAATGCGGAATACCTCCACTATCCCAAGAGATATATAGTTAGTATCTGAGAGAAATCATCCTCTTCGTTGATTAAGCAAATAAGTGCAGGAATACTTTAAACTGTTTAACTTGATGTACGATAAAATACGAGTATTTTCTTTGGTTTTTGATACCTTAGGCATGTCAACGTCACCTAGACAAAATTTGCTAAGGTTGAAGCACGTATAATCACGGTCTAACTGATGCAACAACATGCAAAACAAGTGAAGCGAAAAAAATAAAAAATAAAAAAAATACCTGATTGGTTTCTTCTTGTTGAAGACAGCATCGGGCCGAACAAAAAGGAGGTCCTTGCCATTCGGTACTTTCCAAGATGTGATGCAGCCTCCAAACAAGTATATGTCAGCTTCACTACAAAATGGGATAATGCAATCATCTATAAGAGAAGTTTTCATGTGCATATGTCTCAAACCTCATTTCATCGGTTCTATAACTTTAACATTAAATCCCATTTTTATTGCTCAATTTTCATTTTGGTCAACAGCTCTTAAAACGTTCTAGAACGAGTCTCCGATCAATCAAATTGTCCCAAATTAGTTTTTTTTGCGCATTCAACAGTTAAAATCTCGAAGAAAAAAGGCATGTGAGGATCGTGTACGGTTTCTGTTGAGCTTCCAATAGTCAGAAAACGGAAGGGCACAACTGTTAGAAAGGATTGAGATTTTTGGACTAACTTTGGACAATTTGGTAGTATGTTAAAGACTCGTTCTGTGACATTTTAAAAGTCAAAGATTAAGATGACATTTGGCAAGACTAAAATGGGATTCAAGTCAAGAAATTAAACAAAAGCAGAAATGTATGGCCAAAATAAAACATGGGTATTACTCACCTACCCTCCGCAGAGGTCAGAACAACTTTGGGCAAGTTTTCTTTTCCTTCAGTGAGCCTCACTCCAAGAGAAGCTCTCTCCTTGCTCATGCTTGCAAAAGCCACACCAGAATGCCTGTGTTCCCAAATGAACTTTCAAAAATTTTCAACCTTTCAATTTGATTTCGGAACAAAATTGGATCTTTAGCATGCTTGTATAGATATTGAAATTGAATTCAGGGAATCAAAAAGGAGAAGCTTACCGGTTGACTTTACGTAAAGTCAAAAGTGTCGGAGTAGAGACAGAAATGGGCACAGAAACCATCGCCATGTCTCTCTGCAAAAAGGGTCTCCTTCCGATGATCTTCTGCCCTGTGGGTGGCTCGCAAAAAGGGTCCACGTTGTCGTTTAAGCCGTTGTTCCTGTGCTTGTAAATATTCGGATATTCTTTTGGAAAAATCGACATAATGCCCCTGCAATTTAATGAAATGCTGATTTAGATCTTGCACTTTTGAAAATATAGAAGGTACCCTTGTGTGGTGTCTTGCACATCCTACATTAGAAAATATTAGTCAAAATGTCGTATGTCAAAAAAAAAGAGTAAAAAATAAATATGTATAAATAAACGACAAGAATAAGAAAAAAAAAACAAATATGTAAGAAAAAATAGAAGAATATGAAAGAAAAAGGAAAAAGAGAAAGAAAGAAAAAAAACCTAAAAAAATAATTAAAAAAAGCGAACGTTGAACTGTTTTGGTGAGACATTTTGACGTTTCGTTGGGAGAGAATTCGTAAAAATAAATGCAAAAGAGGTGAATTTTTGCATTTGTCCTTGCTAAATAAAATTGAGCCTTCTATATTTAAACGTGCAATGTTGTACTCTAGCAACAATAGAACTTGCATTCAAACAAGCATTTAATCTTGTTCATATAGTGGTGATGCTTGTCAATACATCATACACACATGACAAGTCACACACTTGTTAATGTTCACAATGCAATGATCCTGATCAAGTTGCATGATTTGTCAGGAGTTAATATAATTTTTGTTGTTTATAATATTAATTTTTTGCTATCTTTCAATGTTACTAGTAAATTACATGTTTAAATTTTCCTGCATCATCACTGCTTCTGTGCAATTATAACAAATAAGTCATTTTAAGAAACTATTTAAAATAATAATGCACTTTAAAATATTTTACGATGAATGATCATTTACAAGTATATTAACATTTTATGGTAAATGTTAATTTATGAACCATATGTTTTATATGTTTCGTAAGTTAATTAGAGAAACAACACTTCCATGGCATTGTTTTTTAATCTAACCATTTCTGTGACAAAATTTGAACATACCTCTTCAAAAAGTAAGAATAATTGATTACGAATACTTTGAGTTAGGGTAAAACAAACAAGTGCTATTTAATGGTATTTTAGCTTTTTTGGTTGAGAAAAATGGTATGAATCAAATAAAGAAAAAAAAAACAATGGGACGACACATTAATGACATAGATTGTTTGGAGAAATGGTTGGAACCAATAGTTTTAATTTAAAAATTATAACATATGACAACTTTGTACAATTCATAATTGAAACTAATGGTTATAACCACTCTTTTATATGGTTTGTAAAAAAGTGGTATACCAGCTATTAACTCCCTATACTCCGCTGACATATTCAGAGGCCCAATTACTTTGTAAGGAGGCAAATGGGTAAGCTGAGCGTGAGTCCCATGAGCCCAAAATTGATGTCCAATGACCATGAAAGTCAACTCCACTGCTTTGAGAAGCCCAAACTCGGATCAATTAGACCATGCCTCCAGGCTCCATCCACCCAGGAGCAGTCTCATAATTTATGTTTTTATTACATTTTTATTACGAGAATTTTATGATTGAGTAAGAAAAACAATTTACCTCAGATTTTCATCAAATTATGCCATGTTACATTTTTTATTTTGATCCGACTTTATGATCTAACACTGAACAATACATAATAACAACTTGAAAAAACTTGGGCATCACCAAGAATATTCTACCATCCCTGCCATAACCCCTTTATATTAAATATCTATAATTATTTTTAAATGAAAAATTCAACACATGATAGCCCAAGTCCTAGTGGACATGCCTACCTACAATCATGGCTGGGCAGCACAACATCCACCTACAAGGCAACAAAACAGAACCCCCCATTTGGCCCCTTCCAATAAAAGCAGAGGCTTGAAAGAAATGGAGATGGATTAGAGGTACATTGTTGGTCTCAAAAACTGTGGACCATAAGCATTATGTATGATTATGATCCATAAAGAAAACAGCGTCGTTGATAAAAGCCTAAAAGGTGTTGCCAAAGGTCTTTGCCAACGAAAACTTTTACGAAACACCCTCACCGATGATGCACTTTTAGAAACGGGTGGCTCTAGTCAATCTGATAGTTGAAAGATAGGTACCCATTGATCAATATCTTTTTCGGTTGAAAAATACTTAGAGATATCACCTGTATTTAACACTATCATTAATAAAAGATAAGCTTCACCTATGACTCTCATATTATGAGACATTTTTTTTATTAATAGATGATATTTAAATACCACCGAGGCTTGTAACAATTCTCTTTTCTATTTCTACTAAAAAAATTGCCTTTGCCAACTTGGAAGAAAGGAGCAATACTGATTAGACAGACTGTCCCGTTTGGTGTGACACCTGTGGCTATGCTATCATCTCCATTCACAAATTGATTCCATATGAAACCAACCATCTTTTTCACGGATTTTTTTTAAATGAGATTAATTTTACCGGCACAGGATTAAAGTGAGCATCTTTCTGTGAGTCTGTGAGACTCTCTTTCTGCTGCTGGCCTACTGATTTTGACTCTTACCATTCCTTTCGGTGCTTGTGTACTAAGGTGCAATTGTCCTTTTCTTTTCAATGCTCATAGCACCAAATATATATATATACACACACACACACACACACACATTATATATAATGTATAAAACAAAGCATCGATGCTTAGTGATGGGATAAAGGTGTTTGGATTATAGGTCAATTCAAACTAAAAGTATAGCATCAATTCAAATTCTATGAAAGAGATTCTATAGCAAAAACTGAATCAAGTTATCAAACGCTTTATTAATTTTTTTTTTTTTTGAAATTTTAGGTTAGGATATAAAAAAAATGCAATTCTGAATTATAAAAGCATATTAAAACAAAAAAAAAAAAAATACATGATAATAGTCTAGAAGCGCAAAATTTTGGAACCCTTTATTTTTTCACTTAAAGAAAAACAAAGACCACAGATCCTTTTATTCGCTATCTATTTATCCGTTACCAAAAAAAATAGACATATTAGCAAGTAAGGCCTATCTAGCAAGAAAACTGTGAGCATAGCTTGATACCTTTTTACCCAAAAAGTAAAATAACTTTAACCTATTTAAATTTATTTTTTTAAAGAAGACTCGAAATTTTGTTTATTAGCTAAATCGGCCTTCATTACATAAGCTACAAAGAAAGGAACATAATCCATAGCAACAATATCAATACTACTCCTAAAAATGGAATTAGCTAACAGGTGGGCTACCATATTTCCTTGTCGGGAGATATGGTTGCAACAAAGACCACCAGAAACTAAGGACATGTCTAATATCTGCAATGACCAGCCCGGCATCATCCCGAGCAACAAGGGAATTAACGGCTGCCACTACATTCACTGCATCAAATTCAATAATATAAACCTCCACGCCACAAGCTGCAGCAAAGTCTAACCCTTCCCTTACTGCTATACATTCGACAATGTGAGGACTGAACAAGCCTTCTACACTCTTAGTTTGGTATGCAATCACTGTACCATGTTCATCATGAATAACCGCACCCATTACAATCTGCGAAGCTTCCTTCCTAATAGATGCGTCCACGTTGGTTTTAAGTTGCCTCGCTGGGGGACAAAGCCATATTCTCCCATCTGGCTGAGTATTGGTCATCTTTTTGGAGACCACCATAAGCTCCACGCAATCAGAACAAAACTTCCAATTCCTCCATCTCCAACATATGGCTTGCAAATACACAAAGACCATCAAGAGATAAAGATTTAGAATCCTTTGCCTTTGGCCACAGAATATCTGTCCAAACCGCTCTAGCCGCCTCACACCTCCGTAATGCATGCCACACCGATTTTTCTCTTAACTTATTATTTGCTGTATCCTAATATTACAAAAAATGCAGGATTCTATTTTTCTTTCTATTTTTGTTTTTGCTCAAAATGAAGTTATTTTCTTATCATAGATTAGGTTATATAGCAAGCAAATTATGAATCTTTACAACCGTTTGGCGTGCGCATATTAGTAAATGTATCAATTACAGTGATTTTACTTCAAATAGCAACGTGATGAATCTTTTTTTTTTTTTTTAAATGAAAAGGATGTTACTTTTAATTTATTTATTATTATTTATTTGGTTTTTTAAATGATAATAAATAAATAAAATAAATTTAAATGGTCCAACATACGTATATTTTCTAAATGGTGTCAACCAAATGATATCTCTGAATTGTTATAACTCTTTAGAAAGAAGGCCTTGTTTCAAAACTACCTTTTGATGGTAACACACCCTGATGGTGGGTGTCTATAAATATCACGTAAGAGAGGGTCCCTATGCCTGTGCAATTATTTTCAAAAATACATCATCTCTCAAAATTGCAGAAGGCTTGAAAGATTCGCTCTTGTTTCACAAAATCTTCTTCAGGAATTCTTGCAAAGAAACTCTCCATTTATTCTTCAGATTATCAATGGCTAGAGGTCAGATTTTTTTTCCTTTATGTTTTTGCATTTAGATGATTTTCATGCAATTTGGTTTATACATATATGAAAATCATAATTTTGTATATGTAAATTTCTTACATTTGGTATCCGAGCGTGGTTTTTTCTCTGCTGCGATATATTTAAATGGAGCTTTAATGGAGTTTTTTAAAATACCCAAAACTTTGTTGCATTTGAATTTTTTTTGATGAAAACCAACGTTAGAATTCATTAGAAAATTGATTTTCTAACATTTTTGGATTTTTAGACATCAATTTTGGTGCCCATAAGGTATAGAAATGATCGGGTCTACAATTGGACCCATTTGGGTCAAATTCAAGGGAAGAAGACCCAAAATAATGAAAAAAAAAAAAATGAAATCTGAGGCCAAAAAACGACATGTTGTTTTGGCTAGAGGTGGCAACAACTGTGTTCGTATCGTGTTTGTGTTGACACGTTTACAATATGACACGTTTAACCCAAACACGAACACAACACGATTAATAAACGTGTCAAAAATACAAACACGAACACGATACGCCTATAGCATGCATAACACGACACGGTTATTAAACATGTCATGATAGATTGACACAATAACGACACGTTTATAACCCAATTAATTAAAAATTAAAAAACCAATTAAAATTAAAAAAAAAAAAAAAAACAATTCAAAACTTGACAAAAACTAAGAAAACTAAGACTTGCAATTCATGCACTTGAAATATATAACACATGTACCACAAAACAATTAAAAGAAATTAATATTTATTTTTAACTACATAATTTTTAATTATTAATTGTTTGAAACTGGTTTCTTATTTTTTTCCTCCAATTTTTTAATAAGCCACATTGGAGACAACTTTGAATGGAAATGCACGCTTCAGATGAGATTGAGAACTGAGGCGTTATATAGAGGAGAGTTAAAGGGAAACATGTTGTTTTCTTTCGATATGGGACTTTGAAAGTTTCAAAAGCATAAATACATAATACATATATTAAAAGCTATTAATAAACATCAATCGGTAGTTTTGTGTGGTGGTGGCATGCATACTAAATGCACCTAAGGGTGCAAGGTTTGATTCCTTATGCTACCAAATCAAAAATTTTTTTTGTTTTAAGTTCTAAGGTAGATCCATTATAAATAAAATAGAAGCTTTTATTTCACACCAACAACTCATCAAGTGTGGTGGAAGCTGGCACAATAGCATACCCTTAAGGTGTCGGTTCGAATCTTTATATTTACAAAATCATGAAACTTTTTTATTTTAAGTTTCAAAAGTATTAAAACTATATTAAATAAATAAAAGCTCTTATTTCATACAAAATAACCACCTTGAATCCTTAATCTTACAAAATTATAAATTTTTTATTTTAAGTTTAAATGTGTTATAAATGAGCGGGTCGTGTCTATCATGTCAACACGTTTATGGCCCATTTAATTAAACGTGATAAGGCATGTTTAGCGTATTAGTACGAATCCAGCCCGTTTATTTTCATGTTATTCATGCCAACTTATTTATGGCACAATTAATAAATGTACGATCTAAACCCGTTTATCTCGTATCTTTTTTGTATCTTGTCATTGTGCCATGTTCGAAATTACCGGCTCTAGTTTTGGCCCCTAGAGGCCACATTTTGTAACGTCAAAACGATATGTCATTTTTCATTAAGAAAAACGACACATCATTTTGCTGATCAGGCTGGCCAGTTGTTTGTCAAAATGACACGTTGTTTCATCAAGTGCAGAAAATGACATGTCATTTTCAACTAGATGTTGGTGTTCCTCTCAGGCTAAAACAGCACGTCGTTTCAGAGCTTAATGCCCAAAACGACATGTCGTTTTCTAGGCAAGAAAAATGAAAAAATCTAAAAAAAAAATTTAATTTTTAGAGTTTTAATTTGGCTATTTTGAAAAATTGTTTTTTTAATAAATCTAAAATTAATTTTAATAAAATCCAAAATTTTATTATTCATGGTTAAATAAAATTTTGAAAATTAATTTTAGATATATTATTAAATTTATGCATAATTTATTTTACATGTATTCTTTAGTTGTTATTCTTTTTAATATATGAAAATTCATGAATATTTTGTGCATGAAAAATGAATGTCTTGAGTGATTTGTATAATTTTACTTGATCTAATAATAGCCACAACATCTTTGATTATATTAAAATTATACATTAAGTTTGCTAAACAGACATTAATTATAACTAATTATGTTTGGTATAATGAAATTTATCCCACATGAAATTTTATTATATTAAATATGATTGGTTATGATGAAATATTAAACTATTTTCTTAGTTTACCCACAGGGATTAATAAATAAAATATAGTTTAATAGTTTCATCATAAGATTGTATGTGAATCAATGTGAATTAGAAACTTAGCCCACATGCAATTTTTATGTCATATGATTCATTATTTTTGTTGCATGATTTACATTGGTAAAACATGACATATAGTTATTAGCTTCAAATTGTGTGACATTAGTATGTATGTTTGATGTATTGCAGTAATTCAACCTATTAATTTATCTGATATGAAATATGATATTCCTGAGCTTAAGGGTGATAACTATAAAGTCTGGAAGGAGAGAATTCTCCTTCATTTGGTGTGGATGGACATTAACTATGCCATAAGAAAAGATAAACTGCCCTCTATCACTGAGACCAGCACTCCATATGATATTAGTCGATATGAAAAATGGAAATGATCTAATCGTCTCTCAGTTATGTTCATAAGGACTAAGATCTCTGCTGGGATTAGGGGTTCGGTTGATCAATATAACAATGTCCGAGCACTATTGAAGGCTATTGATGAGCAATTTGAGTATTCAGATAAGGCATTGGCAAGCACCCTGATAATGCAGTTTTCATCCTTGAAGTTTACCAGTATAAAAGGCGTGTGTGAGCATATTATGCGCATGAGGGACATTGCGGCTCAATTGAAGACGCTTGAGGTTGAGATATCTGATTTGTTCTTGATACATTACATTTTGAGCACTCTACCTCTGAGTATGGTCTGTTTAAGATCTCCTATAACATACATAAGAACAAATGATCAATTAATGAGCTATTGACTATGCGTGTTTAGGAGGAGGGAAGATTCATCATGGAAGAGGGAGAGAAAGCAAATTTGGCAACCCAAGGTAAAAAGAAAAATCAGACCAAGCAAAAGGGGAAAGGCAAGGTTGCCGCCCAAGCGGATATTAAGAAGGTATTCAAGTGCTTTTGTAAGAAGAAAGGGCACATAAAGAAGAACTGCTCCAAATTTCGTGAATGGCTTAATAAGAAAGGTACTTAACTCTCGCTTGTCTGTTATGAATCTAATATGATTGATGTTAATTATAACACATGATGGGTTGACTCCGGTTCTACAATCTATGTTGCAAATTCCCTGCAGGGATTGCAAAACCTGCAAAAGCTAGTGGGAAGTGAGCAAAGCATCTATTGTGGAAATAAGATGCGCTCACATGTAAAGACTATAGGAACGTGCAAACTAGTCTTAAGTAATGGCTTTATTTTGTATTTGGAAAAGACATTCTATATTCCTATTTTTTCTAGAAATTTAATTTCAGTTTCCAAACTTGTATTAGTTAGATATTCCTTTAATTTTTCAGAATCTTCTTTCAATCTATTTTATAAATATGATTTTATTGGAGATGGTACTTTGTCTGATGATATTTTCTGTCTTAATTTACAAAATGATGCCAATTATACTAATATGCGCATTCATGAAAATGTTGGTATTAAGCGATATGTTATAAATGATAAATCCTCTATGTTGTGGCATTGGAGATTGGGACATATCTCCATTGAGAGAATTAAGAGATTAGTAAATGATGAAGTACTTAGTACTTTACTGATTTTGATACTTGTGTGGATTGCATTAAGGGTAAGCAGATTAACAAGTCAAAGAAAGGTGCCAAGAAGAGTTCTGATTTATTGGAAATCATACATATAGATATTTATAGTCTAGACATGGACACGTACTCTCAAAGGTACTTCGTCTCTTTCATAGATGACTACTCACATACATGTATCTCTACTTACTTAACAATAAAATGAAGCACTAGATGCTTTTAAGGTCTTTAAAGCGAAAGTTAAGAAAGAATGCGGGAAGCAAATGAAGATCGTGGATCGGATAGAGGTGGAGAGTACTACGGTAGATACACTAACTATGGACAAGCACCTGGTCCATTTGCTAAGTTTCTTCAAGAACATGAGATTGTTGCCCAATACACTATGCCTAGTTTTCTAGACCAAAATGGTGTAGCTGAAAGAAGAAACCGAACATTAATGGATACGGTGCGAAGCATGGTTGCTAGCTCCAAACTTCCTGAGTTCTTGTAGTCTGAAACTCTTAAGACGGCAGTATACATATTGAACCGAATTCCAACCAAGGCTATCCCAAAGACTCCTTTTGAGTTATTCAAAGGTTGGAAACCGAGTTTGCGACATGTACGTGTTTAGGGATACCCGTCGGAGGTGAGAGTTTATAATTTACAAGAGAAGAAGCTAGACCCAAGGACCATAAGTGGCTATTTTGTTGGTTTTGCTGAACGGTCTAAGGGACACAGATTTTATTGTCCATCTCATAGTACTAGATTTGTAGAATCAAAGCATGCAAAATTTCTTGAGAATGACTTAATTAGTGGGAGCGATTGATCCTGGAACATTGTTCTTGAGAAAGATCATACAAATGCTTAACCTTCCACTTCTTATGATAGATTGATTGTTGTACACAACACGCCTAAAGTTCAAATGTGTGATGAACAACATCAAGTCATTCAAGTTCCATAGATTGCTAATCAAGAGATAATGGATCCAGCTGAACAACAGATACAGGAACCTAGTGAACAGCCTATTGAACAACATGCTCCTCAAGAGAATGTTGAACTAACATTAAGGAGATCTATTAGAGAAAAATGATTAGCAATACCTAGTGACTATATTGTGATCTATGAGAGTCTGACTACAATGTTGGAGCTAAAAATGATCTTGAAACGTTTTCACAAGCCATGAGTTCTAAGGAATCTGACTTATGGCATAGTGCCATGAAAGACGAAATAGATTCTATGGCATCTAACAGAGTTTGGGATCTCGTTGAGTTGCCTAATGGTGTAAAAGCCATTGGATGTAAGTGGGTCTTTAAAACAAAGAGAGACTCATTGGACAACATAGAGAGACAAAAGGCAAGACTCGTTGCCAAAGGATTCACTCAAAGAGAAGGAATTGACTATACGTAGACTTTTTCTCATGTATCTAAAAAGGATTCTCTTTGAGTCATTATGGCATTGGTCGCCCATTTTGATTTGGATTTGCATCAAATGGATATTAAAATGGCCTTTCTTAATGGTGATCTAGAGAAAGAGGTTTATATGAAACAACTAGAAGGATTTTCCTCTAGTGATGGTGAGCATTTAGTCTGTAAGCTTAAGAAATTCATATATGAGTTGAAACAAGCCTCTTGTCAGTTGTATTTGAAGTTCCATGAAGTTATCTCTTCATTTGGTTTTGAAGAGAATATCATGGATCAATATATATACCAGAAGGTTAGTGGGAGTAGGATTTGTTTCCTTGTGCTATATGTGGATGACATATTACTTGCAACTAATGATAAGGGTTTGCTACATGAGAAGAAGCAATTTCTCTCAAAGAACTTTGAAATGAAGGATATAGGAGAGGCATCTTATGTCATTGGCATTAAGATCCATAGGGACAGATCTCAAGGCATTTTGTGTTTGTCTTAAGAAATCTATATCAATAAGGTTCTAGAGATGTTTCGGATGAAAAATTGTTCACCAAGTATAGCACCCATTGTGAAGGGTGACAGGTTCAATTTGAACCAGTGCCCAAAAAATGAGCTCGAACGGGAACAAATGAAAAACATTCCATATGCTTCAGCTGTTAGAAGCCTTATGTATGCTCAGGTTTGTACAAGACCTAACATTACATTTGTTATGAGAATGTTGGACAGATATCAGAGTAACCTAGGTGTTGACCAGTGGAGAGCTGCAAAGAAGGTGATGAGATACCTTCAAGGGACTAAAGATTACATGCTCATGTATAGACGGACTGATAATCTAGAGGTAGTTGGATACTGCGACGTAGACTTCGCTGGCTGTATTGATTTGAGAAAATCAACATCTAGTCATGTTTTCATGTTTGCCGGTGGAGCTGTATCTTGAAGGAGTGCAAAGCATACTTTGACTGCTACCTTTACTATGGAGGCCGAGTTTGTTTCTTGTTTTTAATCTCCTTTGCATGGTGTATAGTTGAAGAGTTTCATATCCAGGCTTAGAATTGTGGATTCTATTTCTAGGCCATTGAGATTGTACTGTGATAATTCAACTATGGTATTTATGGCCAAGAACAACAAGAGCGGTAGTTGAAATAAACATATCAACATTAAGTACTTGGCTACAAGAGAACGTGTTAAAGAAAAGAAAGTGGTCATTGAACACGTTAACACTGAGTTGATGATTGCTGATCCTTTAACTAAAGGCATGCCAGCAAAGATTTTTTAGGATCATGTGGTACGAATAGGACTTAGTTCCATGATGTGAATTTCATTGTACGTACATTTGGTTATTTTTATGAAACTTTTATTCAGTTGTGATGTTTTCTCATATTCAATTGTGCACATATTCAGTTATTTTGAGAAAAATCAATTAAGTTGGACCTGGAATAAACATAGAGTTTATTCATTAAGTTACGTTACCATTTATGAGTTAGTATTAAGGGATGTAATGCATTGAAATATATAGAAGATAATACTCCTTATAAGAGGACTTATCGTCATAATTCATGTGTTTATTCCTTAAGTTTGAGATTGGTTGATTTTAGCTATTTAGAAAATATATGTGTACCAAGTGAGAGAATGTTATTTTTTGATTTATTATTTATTTGGTTTTTTAAATGACACTAAGTAAAGAAAATAAATTTAAGTGGTCCAACATACCTATATTTTCTAAAGGGTGTCAACAAAAGAATATCTCTAAATTATTATAACGCTTCAAAAAGAATGCCTTGTTTCAGAGATATCTCTTGATGGTTACACACCCTGATGGTAGGTGTTTACAAATATCACGTAAGAGAGGGTCCTTATGCCTATGCAATTATTTTTAGAAATACACCATCTTTCAAAATTACAAAAGATTTAGAAGATTCTCTCTTCTTTCACAAAATCTTCTTAAGGAATTCTTGCAGATAAACTCTCTATTCATTTTTCAGATTATCAATAGCTGGAGGTCAGATTTTCTTTCTTTTATGTTTCCGCATTTAGATGATTTTCATGCAATTTGGTGTATACATATATGAAAATCATAATTCTATATATGTAAATTTCTTACAAAGGATACTATGTTCTTAACCAAAAATTGATAGTATTTTGTTACACTTACAAATAAGTTTGAGTAGGAAACAAATTAGGAAATTTTACAACCTTTTGACAGCTCTGCAAGTCCTTGACCTTTTAAAATTATGACGTTTTGGTCCTTGTTGTAATTTTATTAGTAAAAATCTCTTTGAATTCAATTTTTTGTTATAGTAATAATCCAATCATAACTTCTGTTAATTTTGGATTTAAAACATCACCAATACATGACTATTTTAGAGTGAAGTTACAAAATCAACCTTAAAGTTTTATTAAAATTTAGCATAAAAAACTATTAAAACAATCTCAATCAATGATTATATGCTACTTAATTCTAACTTTCAATTCTTTACCCATAGTAGCCTTGTTGAGGTGTTGGGTTCTCTGGCCGGAGCCGGACGAACACCTCGAACGTATTGTCGAGAGGGCCCCTGCTCGGGGAGAAACCCAGCTCGGATTTGCCTCCAGTGAAGGAGCGTATCCCCTAGGAGTCGAACCCATATCCTCTTGAATAAGAGGGTCTTAGGCTGTCCCCCAGGTATGGATTGGTACCTAGAAGACACCCTAAGACCCTCTTATTCAAGAAGATACGGGTTTGACTCCTAGGGGACGCGCTCCTTCACTAGAGGCAAAATCTGAGCTGGGTCCCTCTTCCGAGCAGGGACCCTCTCGTCCACAATCCGTTAGGAGGGAGCCACCACCCGAGCTGAGATCTCTCCCTGAGTAGACCCACTCGGGGATCGCGTCTCCCATCTGAACGGGCGTTTTATGTTGAGGTGTTGGGTTCCCAGGCCGAAACTTGGCGGACCCCGAACGTATTGCCGAGAACCTAACGGGCACCTCGAATGTTTAGATTGGTACCTGGAGGACACCCTAAGACCCTATTATTCAAGAGGATATGGGTTCAACTCCTGGGAGACGTGCTCCTTCACTAGAGGCAAATCCGAGCTGGGCCTTTCCTCGAGTAGGGGCCCTCTCGGCAATACGTTAGAGGTACCCGTCAGGCTCCGGCTGGGGAACCCAACACCTTAACAACCCTCGTGACATGTCCACCTCACCCGGCAAGCCACCATGCCTCACCTTGTGGAAGACCACACCAGCCACCTTTTTGTAACCAATCTTGCGAGCTACGCCACCTCACAAACCAATATTGTCATCTTTGTAGATGCGCCCTTCCCTTTTGGATGTAACACCACTATAGTCCCCCTACCTTAGCAAGTCGTCCACTCTCACAACTGACCCCCACCCGTCATCCGTGAATACAACTCCATGAATACCTGTTAGTACGATCTTTATGCCTTGCGTCATTGCAAAGGCCACCCCTCTTAAGCCTAACTCACAATGGAAATTCACTTGACATCAGTTTAGTCACCAAAGTTCATGAGGGTTTTGAAATTTTTTATCTCTCTTGTTTTTTCCCTTGCTCAATTTTTCTCTTTTGTCCCTACGAAGAAAGTCATGCGCCATCCACAAGACTTCTTTCGACCAGTCTAAAATTTATACAAGAGCTACAAATCATATCGCAAAAAAAAAAAAAAGAAGAAGATTATTTAGGCAGATTTTTGCCAAATACAATTAGATTAAGCTAACTTGCAAGGTAAATTTTACAGTTCATTTTACGTCAAATAATAACACGATGAACCCAATTTTGGGCACAGACAGCCGTAAAGGGTAATTAGCCACGTCTGCCAATCCAATGCCGCAACTTGTTAAGCATTTTATAAAGATACTTATTAGAGCTTAGATTCCGAAATACTCATTTAAATTACGAAAAAAATTTAAATTTATAGAAAAAAAAAAGTAAATTACAGCTCACTTTTTGCTATTTGTTTTCTTCTTATCCACATAATATTATATATTTATTGCAATAAAAATCAGAAGAAAACAATGGAAAACAGCGCTTGGATCCAGTTTAGCGCTCCGAGCGAGGGCTGTCCTTGGTGTTGGCGGTGATGGCAATGGTGACGAATTCACGCAAAGCCAATTCAGAGTTTCGAACGGATTTCGATTCGTGAAGTATAATCGCCGGTTTATTGCTCGCCGGTGAGTTCTCCGACTTGACCAGAAGATTCTATAGGGTTTTCCGTCAATAGTTTGTGCATTATCATAATCGGTTTTGTTTATCTTTATCGTTCTGTTCGTGTTTTTTTTGGTGTGGTTATGAGTAGAAAGGCTACTTTTTTTGTAGCGTTTTTGTGGGATTTTGGGTTTCTTTTTTTTTTTTTTTATTTAAATTAATCTTTGAAGAGTTGAAAAATGAATTGGGAAAGAGATAATTTTGTGGCATGGAGTTTTGAATTTCACTTCTGTGAATGAAAAAAAAAATAGGATTTTTGTGAACTTGGGCTTGAAAATAATTTCTATGTTATTAATATTTTCTTTTGTTTGAAGTTGAAACTGTTGAAGGAGAAAATTGAAAAAAAAAAAAAAAAAACACATATTTTTTGTGGCATGGACTTTTGAATTTCAACTTCTGTGAATAAAAATAAGATTTTTGTTTAATTTTATGCTATTTTCTTTTGATTGAAGCCAATTCTGTTGAAAAAGAGAATTTGGGAAGGAAATTTATTGAGAGAAAAAAATGTCCTTTAAAATCATTGTTCGCGAGCTGAGGGAAATGAAAGATGGACTTGGGAACATGTCGAAGCGAGTGGGTGAAGGGATGCAATGGCGTGGTCTTACTAGGTCTCAAACAGCCATTGTTCCTGATGAAGCTCCACCATCCTTAACTGATTCTGTTCATCAGTCTCAGTGGACAAACTTGCCCCCTGAACTGCTCTTGGACATATTGAGAAGGGTTGAAGAGAGTGAGACATCATGGCCTGCTCGAGCTATCATCGTCTTCTGCGCCTCGGTTTGTAGGTCCTGGAGGGATATCATAAGAGAGATTGTCAAAACTCCCGAGCAATGTGGAAGGCTCACTTTCTCAATCTCATTGAAACAGGTAGTTCTTTATTAATCTTTGTCGTTTGATTATTTGTGTTACATACTCTACTTGCTATTTCACTGTCTGTATGGTTGTCTTATCTGTAGCCGGGTCCTCGTGAGTCTCCCATACAGTGTTTCATCAGAAGGGATAAAGCAAATTCTACATTCTATCTCTACTTGGGTTTGGTCCCTTGTGAGTCTTTCTTTAACAACTGTTTTTACCCAGTTAACTGATTGATGTGAGAACCGTGTAATAAATTTTCACCGTATCAGGTGCATTTTGGTGTTCACTTATAATGTTATCAAATTGACAGCTGAGGGACAGAGGGATAAATTGTTGTTGGCGGCCAAAAAGATTAGAAGGGCAGCAAGCACGGACTTTGTTATATCTTTGGTCATGGATGATTTTTCTCGTGCCAGCAACAACTATATTGGCAAACTGAGGCAAGTCTAGCTATCCCTTAAGCTGAAATTGTAATTTTCTCTGTATTAGTTACTCATGTCCCTGACAAATTATCCACAAAATCTCATCAGGGCCAATTTTTTGGGTACCAAGTTCACCATCTATGACAGTCAGCCGCTGTATGATGCATCCATGCTTCAACCCGGTAACCGAACATCTCGGAGATTCAATTCTAAGCAGGTGTCTCCAAGAGTACCAGCATGTAACTACGGTGTTGGCAGTATCTCCTACGAGCTGAATGTTCTTCGCACAAGAGGTCCAAGGAGATTGCATTGCGTTATGAACTCAATCCCTGTATCTTCTATTCAGGAGGGTGGCACTGCTTTCACACCAATGTCGTTCCCACAGTCGTTGCATGAGCAGTTTTCGAGTCCCTTGCCAAAATCAAAAGGAAAGGGGCCATTCATAGATTTCAGCTCTACAAGCTTCTCAAAGCCGTCAGTACCACTCCAGAGTGTACAAGAACCTCTGGTTCTGAAGAACAAGGCGCCTAGGTGGCATGAGCAGCTGCAATGCTGGTGCCTGAATTTCAAAGGGCGTGTTACGGTGGCTTCTGTCAAGAACTTTCAGCTTGTTGCAGCGGTTGATCCATCGCACAATGTCTCAGAGGCTGAACAAGAAAGGGTTATCCTGCAGTTCGGGAAGATTGGAAAAGACATCTTCACAATGGATTATGGCTATCCGCTCTCTGCATTCCAAGCTTTCGCACTCTGCTTGAGTAGCTTTGACACCAAACCAGCTTGTGAATGACGGTCAAATTGGCTGGAGATCTGCTCAAAGTTTCTTAAAGATTGGGAGGTTCATATAACGACTGCATGAATGTTCGTTAAGCTTTGACCTTTCAAAGATGAAAAACGTGGTATTTGAGGCAGAATTGTTTTCCACTACCATCTTTTCTCGTGTAACGAGTTGTATGTTGTTGTACTTGTATCATCTTTGAACTTTGGAACTAACTGAACTTAACGAGTGTAGTGGAATGTATCTATTGTCGTATATGGTAGTATCCTGGTCGAATTAATACGCTTATTACCACAATATTTGGAGATGCTGAAACTCAAAACTCTTCATTATAAACTGTTGATTATAGTAGCTAAATTAGTTGAGTGTAGGCTTCATTTGACAACGTCTGTCTAATTAAACAGTTTTAATTGCTACAACGTAAAATTTTTATACACTAATGTAAAATAAAATTAGACTATAATGTAAAGCGTCATGTGGTGATTCATTAAATAGTTGATTCTCAATTTTAAATTAGCTTATATAGGACGGTTGGAGTTGGGTATATAGGGAACAGCTCTTATTGACTGTCATACTATTGGGAAAGTCAGTTATACATGTAAGAATGTGTTCTGAGCTGTATATATGTATTATGACTTGTGTAATCGCTTAGGAGAGAGAGATATAGAAAAGCGAAAATTGGGTGTAACAAGGGGTCTGGGGATATAGACTAGAGAGAGAAAAAATGAGATTTTATCTTCTTGAGAGAGAGATGTATCTAGTGTAGGATATTACTTTGAAGTTGTGGAAGAAGAGTGAAACCATTATTGTACTCTAATCAATTTTTAGTGAATGTTGGTGACTATCTAGGTCTCCGTAGATGTAGGATCCTTCTTGATTCGAACCACCTTAAATCTTTGTGTTTTATGGTTATTTTGTTTTGATTTTGTCTTATTGTTTGTGTGAGTTCTTTGAGGGTCAATCTTGAATCAAGAATAGAGTTCAGGGCCGTGTGATTGAATTAAGTCATTTGATTCAACATCTAGTATCAGAGCCGTACATTAAGATCCAGAGGAAACAATGGCGAATCAGAAGTATGACATTGAGAAGCTCACAAACAAGAGCGATTTTGGATTATGGATAATGAAGATGGAAGTAGTCGTTATTTCTGAAGGCCTCGATAAGGCCCTATATCTAGACATCAAGATTCCTCAAGATCTCTCTAATAAACAAAGGGATGATTTCCTCAAGAAGCAGAAAGAAGTTTCAAGAAAGGCTTATAGTGCTATTGTACTCAGCCTCTCAGACTAGGTGCTTCAGAAGGTGTCCCATAAAAAGATGGTCGCATATATATGGCAGATATTATAAGAAATTTTCCACACCCGAGCTCTTCCAAATCGCATCTACTTGAAAGAAAGTTTTTATGGGTTTAGAATGGATGAAACGAAACCCATTGAGGAGAGCCTCGATGACTTCAACAAATTGGTCCTTGATCTCAAAAATCTGGAGGTCAAGATCAAAGATGAAGACAAAGCGGTAACACTCCTAAACTCTCTACCTAAATCTCTAAAAACTTTCGAAGAAACCTTAAAACATGGAAGAACCTCCATATCAGTAGAAGAAGTTCAAAATGCATTGTGCTCGAAGATTCTTGATTTGAAAAATTCTGATAAATCTACTAATAAAGGAAATTCTAGGGAGATTTTGAATATGCGAAGAAGGACACAGAAAAAAAAAATCCTTCGAAAAAAAGGGAGAGTTTACTCCAGATCAAAGTCAAGGGGAAAGAAGGACTATAAGAATGTGAAGTGTTTTCATTGTAACAACCTTGGGCATATCCAAAGGTTTTGTCCTGAAAGGAAGGCCAAAGATTCCGGAAAACTCTTGGGACATGTAGCACTAATTGATGAAGGCTACGACAGTGCTGAAGTGTTGATGATCTCTTTACCTCAAACTACTCAAGATTGGATCTTGGACTTAGGGTGCAGGTTCCACATGACCCCTTGCAGGGATTGGTTCGATTCTCTACAAGAGATTGAAGGGGGGAAATGTGGTGATAGGTGATAATCGTTCATGTAAGATTAAGGGAATTGGCACAATAACCATCAAGATACATGATGGTATAGTAAGAACCCTTAAGGAAGTCAAATATGTACTAGGATTGAAGAGGAACTTAATCTCCCTTGGTACCCTGGATGAAGGTGGATACACCTTTAAAGCACAACATGGAGTTTTAAAGGTTCTAAAGGCTCAATGGTGGTAATGAAAGAGGTAAAACATCAAAGCTTGTATGTTCTTCAAGCCATTACTACAAAAGGAGTGGTTACGAATGTTCAGAGATCAACTGACAACACTTTCCTATGGCACAAAAGGTTGGGTCACCTATGTGACAGGGGGCTCATGGAATTACACAAGCAGGGCTTGCTTGGAAAAGAGAATCTTGGGAAGATTGACTCCTGTGAACACTGCATATTAGGAAAGCAACACAGACGAGCATTCAAGTCTTCAACACACCAGGCAAAGTCAATCCTTTAATATGTGCATTTAGATCTCTGAGGCCCAGCAAAGGTCCAAACCCATGGAGGAAACAGATTTTTTTTGTCCTTAATTGATGATCATTCATGTAAAGTATGGGTCTATTTACTTAAGTCTAAAGATGAGGAAATTGTTTTGACTAAAATTAAATATTGGAAGGCTTTAGTAGAGAACCAAACTAATAAAAGGATTAAGGTGTTTAAAAATGATAATGGACTTGAATTTTGCACTGACAGGATTTTTTGTTGTGCAAAGAAGCACGCATATTGAAGCACCATACAGTTAGGAAAACTCCTCAACAAAACGGCTTAGCAGAGCATATGAATAGGACTATACTTAATAGAGTAAGGAGCCTGCTATTTAGCTTTGGTTTGTCTAAATATTTCTAGGGGGAAGCTATAATGACAGCTTGCTATTTTATTAACAGAATACCATTTAGTGCAATAGGTTTTAAAACACTCGAGGAAATATAGTCAGGAAAACCAGCCAACTATAGTTTCCTAAAGGTTTTTGGGTGTGTAGCTTATGCCCACCAAAATGAAGGAAAACTAAAACCCAGGTCTATAAAATGCATATTTCTAGGTTATCCTGATGGTGTAAAGGGTTATAGGCTTTGGGTTAAGGATTCATCAGGAATTAAAATAATAACCAGTAGAGATATGGTGTTTAATGAAAATGAAACCATCTATGGAGATACTAACCATGCAGGTATAGATCAATGCCTTAAACTTAAATCCAGCATGGCAAGAAAGGCTATGACAAAGAATATTTTGAGTTTGAGGTCGAGCCTTCTAATACCGAAGATCATGACGAACGTGACATTCCTAAAGACCTGGCCAGTACAGGAGAGAATTCAAAAGACATCACTGATCCTCAACAACCTGAATTTGGTTCACTAGGACTTGATCAAGCTGGAATTGAAGTGATTGCCCTTGAACTCGAGACCAACTATCAGCTAACAAGGAACAGAAGCAAGAGAAATATGAAGCCACCAGATCGATATGGTTATGTAGATCTTATTGCTTATGCATTAGCCACTACTGCAGAGTATGAGGAAAGTGAACCAGTGTCTTATACTGAAGCTATAAACAGCAAGCACTCTAACAAGTGGCTTACAGCAATGGCAGAAGAATTTGAATCCCTTCAAAAGAACAACACACGGATCTTAGTGGACAAGAGGCCAAAGCAGAAAATTGTTTCTTGTAAATGGATATTTAAGTTAAAGGAAGAAGCCACAGAAAATGAACCTATCAGGTTCAAGGCCAAATTGGTTGCCATAGGGTACAACCAGCGGGAAGGCCTAGATTACAATAAGGTTTTCTCACTAGTTGCAAAACATACTTCAACAAGAGTCTTAATGGCACTTGTTGTTTTCAATAACTGGGAATTAGAGTAACTTGATGTAAAGACAACATTCTTACATAGAGACTTGGAGGAGGAGACCCTGATGTCTCAGCGTGAAGGTTTTGTGAAACCAGGAAATAAAGATAAAGTCTGCCTACTCAAGAAATCTCTTTATGTGTTAAAGCAATCTGCCCGTCAATGGTACAAAAAATTTGACCATTTTATTCTAAGAATAGGTTTCAAGAGACGCAGCTATGATGGTTGTTTCTATTCTAAATGAGTCTCTGATATTTCAATGATGTTTTTCCTAATCTATGTCGATGATATGCTTATTGCTTGTAAGAGCATAAAACATATTGAAAATCTTAAGCAAGTTTTGAGTGTTGAATTTGATGTGAAGGATTGGGACCAGCCAAGAAAATCCTTGGAATGGAGATTATAAGGGACAGAGTAGGAAATCAGCTCTTCTTGTCTCAGGAAGGGTATTTAAAGAAAGTATGAAAAAGATTTTCAATGAGCAATGCAAAATTAGTTGGTGTACCCTTGGCAGCACATTTTAAGTTGTCAACAGCTAAATCTCTTGCAACAAAAGAACAACATGCTAAATTGGCGTCAGTTCCATATGCGAGTGCCATTGGCTCCCTTATGTATGCCATGGCTTGCTCGAGGCTTGATATAGCACATGCAGTAAGTATTCTGCGTAGATTTATGGCTAATCCAGGTAGAGAACACTGGAAAGGGGTTAAGTGCCTTCTGAGGTATATAAGAGGATCATTGAAATTTGGTTTGAAGCATAAGAAGATAGAAGGTGTGCTAGGTCTTGTTGGTTATGTCGACTCTGATTATGCCAGGGATTTGGATAAACGAAGATCAACAACTAGTTACATATTTACTTTGTGGAGCGCCTGTTAGTTGGAAATCTCAGTTGCAACCTATGGTGGCACTTTCAACGACCGAAGCAGAGTACATAGCTGCCACTAAGGTTATTAAAGAAGGTTGATGGCTCAAAGGTGCACTGGAAGAGCTTGGAGTTTTGAGTGGTGATGTGGTACTTTTCTCAGACAGTCAAAGTGGAATAAAGTTGAACAAAAATCCGGTCTTCCATGAGAGAACAAAACATGTTGAAATAAAAGTATCACTTCATTCGAGAGGTGATAAGCTCAAGGAACATTAAGCTGGAAAAAATCGCAACTGAAGATAATCCGACTGATATAGCTACAAAAGTTGTACTTTTGACCAAGTTCAAGTATTGTCTGGACTTGGTTAATGTGACTATGAAGTAGCTGTGTAAAGTGGACCAGAGGGCATGTTGTCAGATTCACTAGAACTATTTACTGAACCAAGGTGGAGGATGTCACGTGATGGTTCATTAAATAGTTGATTCTCAATTTTAAATTAGCTTATATAGGACGGTTGGAGTTGGATATATAAGGAACAACTCCTATTGGCTGTTATACTATTGGGAAAGTCGGTTATACATATAAGAATGTGTTCTGAGCTGTATATATGTATTATGACTTGTGTAATTGCTTAGGGGAGAGATATATAGAAAAGCGAAAACTGGGTGTAACAAGGGGTCTGGGGATATAGCCTAGAGAGAGAAAAGGTGAGATTTTATCTTCTTGAGAGAGAAATGTACCTAGTGCAGGATATTCCTTTGAAGTTGTAGAAGAAGAGTGAAACCACTATTGCACTCTGATCAATTTTTAGTGAATCTTTGTGACTGTCTAGGTCCCATGGATGTAGGATCCTTCTTGATCCGAACCATGCTAAAATTCTTGTGTTATGTGGTTATTTTGTTCCGATTTTGTCTTATTGTTTGTGTGAGTTCTTTGAGGGTCGATCTTGAATCAAGAATAAAATTCATGGTTGTGTGATTGAATCAAGTTGTTTGATTCAATATAAAGTTCTTACATCTTATAGTGTAAAGTAAAAATATGTTATAATATAAAGCTCTCACATACTATAATACATTTGTTTCTATAATACATTTGTTTTAACTGAGTTATCAAACCCACTCATCAAACCCACTCGTAATTGTTGAGACTGTTTGTTTCGGGCGTTATTCCCCTTCGTTTACCCTTCAAGTTATGAAGAGCTTCACAAGGAATAATAGGAAATGCTGGTGCTTTACAGCTTGTTGCCAAGAACGAAAAAGCAAATTTTCAAATTTTTTCAAGAGAATCGTGCTGTTTGCCGACTCTTTCCTGTATATCATTCGATGTTTTCCCCTTTCTTGGACCACGTCATAAGATAATTCTCCTTTCCTAAAGTCTTATCGTTTATATGATACTTTCTCGTTTATTAAGGAATCATGTCGTTTATAAATATTGTGTCGTTTCTAATAGACTGTCGTTTTTATTATTATTGTGGATTATAATTGACGTCGTTTATGAAATTTGTCTCCTCTAAAAAACTTCGTCGTTTGATACATGTCATTAAAACAAAAAAAACTTTTATCTTTCTAAAAATGCGACACATTTAAAACGAGATGTTGTAAAAACGACAACGATTCACTGCAATATCGGCAACATCTGATCATACATGTCGTTTTTGATTCGATCGTTTGTGGGATATTGTCGTTTAGTATAAATTGTCTCGTTATTAATGTTGCCGCGGTCGTTGTTTATAATAAATCTCGTCCTTCAGTGCAATGTATAATTTTGCTAAGACACTGCCGATTTCCCGTTAATGTTCTCGAAAAACAATGCAGTTCTAAGACACGTCGTACTTTTCACATTCTCTGTGTGTCTTCAGCATTTAAATGGTTTTTGAAAGACACATGCCAAATATTATTGCCTAAGGCATTGTCGTTTCTAAATTATTTTGGTTCATAATACATGTTCATACGATTATTTGTGGGATATTGTCGTTTTCAACTTGTTATCCTTTATAATCTATTTTGTTGCTTTTCCAATTATGCCACAAAAAGTACTCGTCAAATGTCATTATTTTATAACCACGTCTTAAATTTCAAATCGTGTGCCCCCCAATCTGCACATGTTCCCGCCGTCTCAGTAAGCTCACCAGTTCTGCAAGGGAAGAGAGACAAACAAGAAGAACAAGTTCAACGAGGAGTAAGTATTCCTTGGCGGTTCACAGAAGCATCGGCGTATCGGCACATTTATTTCGGAAGCAATCATCTTCCTGCCACAAAAGCAGCTCAAAAGTCTCAAAGTAAGCCTCTGCTAGTTTGGAGGGGCAACAGAGGTAGAGCAATGCGTTTGAATGGAGCATCACCATTAAGAATCCATTTGTTTTTAACAGGAAATTATTCTTTTGAGAAGTGAATGACGAATTCGCAAATACCTAGTGGATTTAGTGAGAAGAAGTTTAATCTTCTTCACAAGAGTGTTGTGAATGATTCTTCTAAATCCCATTATTGCAACTTTTGCTGTGCCTTGTATGAATTATTTTAGCCATTCTTCTTTCATGTGATAATAGATGACGTTTTATAGTCGTTCTCTTAAATCCTCAACATTACCCTTAGAAAAACCACCAATCAGGACTTTCATGCAGCCTCATAGGCAGTTACTACTTACAAGAAAGTTTGCATAGTACAGTTCTAGGTCCTGAAATACTTTTCCTCCATTTCTCAAACTATAAAATAAAGGAGCAATATAGGCATATAGCACCCAAAAAGTAACTCCCCAGCTCAAGTCATGTAGGAATTAAGGCACCAACTAACCTCTCTTACTGATATACAGTAAAACTTGATAGTGTTCTAAATCCGACAAGCTTCAAACTCTCCTTGTGGCCAGCGGATCAAGTGGTTCCTTGCCGAGCCTGATTTTCTTTCACATGCCTCATCATCTTATACAAGAGTAAGTAATGAACTCCCGCGAAGTAAACTCAAACGGCTGATGAGGAATAGGGTTCCTGCAATGGGATATTCAAGTGAAAAGAAGTTACTTGTATGCCAGCGTCAATGCAAAGAAACCAATGAGCAAGAAAGTAAAAAGAGAACGAACGGTCGAGGCCCGTAGACTTTGATCTGGTGGACATGAGTATCCCTCCCATTAAGGTGATTAGACAACACAGCGATTTGCAACATGAAGGTATTGACAAAAGTTTCCCTGTCAAACACATTGGTAGAAATCACTTTAGGACAGTCAGAATGGTTAAACTATATTCTTAAAGCTTGATTGCCTCTTGGAATTGGTGAAAGGGAGATCCAGGCAGTCTCACGGTTCCGTTACATGCTACTAAATTCATGTTAGCAACATCAATTAAAAATGCCGACCTAGCTGCTGCAAGCAGGTATTCAAGGATGTCTTGAGGTAAAACTGCAAGCAGATATTCAAGGATGTCTTCAGGAAAAAACAACAATCTCATGAGATTGCATACAGGTTTTCTTCTCAACTATCTCAATTATTTAATTTTCCAGCCTATACCGTATCTAAATGCAATTTTTTCTCTTAAATTTTCTGGCTCTACACCTAAAAATTTATGAACTTGAATGCAAAAATGAAGTGGAATAATCTGGGTCCTTCAAATTTTATTCTTCTTCCCCTTTCTATCTCTCTCTCTCTCTCTCTCTCTCTCTCTCAAACACAAGCACTGGATCAAGTATTAGATATTAGTGATTGTAATTAACAAAATCGATATAAAATTATCAGCTTTTCCAGTTTACAAGAAGACCCACCCATAAATGTCCGTATATAAGCTCCTTATTGCAAGAAAGAAGCAGCCATTCTAAGATGAACAGTGACCAAATTTGCTTCCCACAGATCCAAAAAAACCCGGAAGTTCAAAGAAGAATTATATGCTTAAATGACTTACCTTGGATCGTTTCCAGACAAGGGTATGTAAACCCAACCAGTTGGCTTATCAAGTTCCACAGTTTTAATCTCCTAAAAAAAGAAATCCACGCACTAATTAAATTAAATATCAAAATCATTCACCAACAAAATTAAGATTATTGCAATTGAGATTATCACAGGAAATCACCTTCAAGTTGTGAAACCCATCCCCGGCCCGTATAGAAATCTTACACGGCGTATAGCTCTCATCTTGGTTGAAATCCACATAGAGAACAACAAGCTGAAAACAAAAATAATTAAGTTAGAAAAAAAAAGAGACCTATAAATACTTAGAAATTAAAGAGCTAAGAGACAAAATCCATAAAAATTCGACATACTTGCAGCTTTACTTTCTTCTGAAATTGAACGTTTACGAGGTGAGGCTGAGCACCGTCTGATCTGCAAGAAAACCAAGCAGAAAACATGATAAGGAAAATTTCTCAATCTTTTATTATTATTATTATTATTTTGGATTGGATTGGGAGAAAAAGGGTGAGTTTTGGGGGAAAAATCAAGAGTTAGAGCAGAAACAGACTGCCAATAGGTGTCGAGATTGTCGTCGCGGAGAGAGGAGACGCCATTGCCGGGCTTGCAAGAGCTGACGCTCCAAGCGGCTTTCTTCCCCATTTCTCGGAGATCGTCATCCACCACTAGAACCTTGTTCCCTCCTGTCAGCTTCACTGCCGCTTCTCCCTCCGACGATTCCGCCGCCATTTTTACTCTGCTCTGTTCTTTCGATCCGAAACTCTCAAACAGTGTACGCACGCGTCTCCAGTATTTTCCGTCGAAGAAAATGTTTGAACGTGTGGAGACAGAAGTGAACAAGTTCCGTTTGGTGAAAACGTTAAAAATTCTAAAAGGTCTCACATTTTCTAGTTTAATGTTTTAATTTTAAGTTTTAAAATACAGGTGCTAACAAAAAATGCTCTCACTCAGTGTTTTTGGTTGTTTTCTTTACAACATGTATTTTAAAAGAACAATATATTGACACCTTTTAAAAAAAAATATCAAAACTGTATTTTATAATTTTTAAAATTATTAATTTAATATCTTGAATTTGAAGTAAAATTTTTATTTTACCCTTTTATTAAAGAAACCTAATTTAATTTTGTAAAATTATAATCGAAAATCAAAAGATCAAATAAAACTCATCAAAGAAAAGTATATACGTGGATTTATTTTTTTTTTGGTATTTTTTGAATCTATTTTTGTTTCTAGTTTCAAGAAAATAATTTAGGGTTTTATTAATAAAAGGCTAAGTTAAAAATTTCACATCATAAAACGCAAACTTAAAATATTTAAATAATATTTTTAAAAACTACAGCTTGATACTTTTCAAACAGCAGATTACTAAAGTGATATTTTTCTAAAGAGTACTGCTATAAGACACCGATGGTGGCACTGTAAGACCCACGGATGATGCTTAGTGCTACAAAAACGACATATTTGAAGGGACATATTTGTTGTCATCTCTCTACGAGAGAATGACATATGTGACGTTGTTTTACTTTTTTTTTCAATAAACAAATATATGTTTATTTTTATGCAATATTACTAGGGTGTTTCGTATGATGGTTAGAACTGTTTTTATTGCAGCATGTAAGACTTTTATACTGTAGCAAATTTTTTATTGTTACTGTAGCATATGAGAGCTTTATATTCTTTATAACTGAAAAAATGTCCGAATCACTTTCTGCTAGACATTCTATACATCTTCTTATAATTTGAACCTAAAATCTCCTCTTTTAACCCAATTCCTTTCTATATAAAGTTCACTATGTGTTTTCGTTTGTCATAAAAAAACGACATGTAGTTTGTGCTTATTTGCTATCGTTAAATTCAAAGTACATTGTCAATTTTCTTTAGATCGGTCGACAATATGGTTCGCAGCTAAGAGGTTTGCTATTTTTTAGGGTTTTTTTTTTTAAGGTTATATTACCGCATATCGTTCTCAGTAAAAGTTTTCTGTTGGCTCATGGCTGTCATATGTCGTTAAATATACAATATGTCGTATCACAAAATTATCCAAATGTTTATGCTTTTAACGACATGTTTGACGCCAAAGGTCTGCTCCGGATTCAATATGCAAACGACATACATTTTGAGAGACTCAGGTAAGTTAAATTGATTTATTTATTTTTTTATTTAACAAGGGAAGAAGTAAAGATAATTTTGATCCAGAGGAATTGTTTTTATTTCATGTCGTCGTTTTATATTTTTGCTGCCATTAGAGTCTGTAGTCCTTCATTTGAGGTTGTCGTTATGCTTTAAAGCGTAGAGTGTGTAATAAGTGGGAAACGGTATGTCGTTTTACCCAGTGTAGTGCTTTAGGGTATGTTCTTCTACGTTTGGTACTAGGGAGAGAAGTGGGAGGGAGAGGGGTGGAGGGAGAGTGATAGGAAGAGAGGAAAAATCCTTCGTTTGATTGGAGGAAGTAGAGAAAAGAGAGGAGACATGCAGTGAGAGTCTCTCCCTAAGCCCACCAGTTTAGATCCTTCCATCAATGGAGGGATTTAACTAATCTATCTAAATTTAGATAAGAAGACTTTTTTATTATTTAAAATAAATTATCAACAAATAGTATAATGCATAATATAATAATTAGACAAATAATTATTATCTATCTTTTTAACTATTTCTCCCTCTTAGCAAATAATATAAAGAATTACTATGAGGTTGTTTGATATTGTTTTTAAAATAGGTGAAAATATTTTTGTTTTAGAAAATAAGAATTTTTTAAAATTGTGCTAAAAGTGTTTTTAAAATTGTTGTCTCGAAAAACGTGTAAAATATTTTTAAAAATTTTGAAAACAAAAACAAATGAGGCCAATTTTATCCATCCTTCTTCCTCTCCATCCCTCCTACTAAACAAAGTGTCTTCATGTATTTCTCTCATTTTGGAAAAAGTAACTGACCTAAAAACAATTGTCCACTAGATCCTTTAGAGTAAATAAGGTGGTATATCCTTTTTTTACTATCACATTAGTGTTCTACAACTTTTTTGTCCTTTTTATTCATATCATTTCTCCTAATCAAAAGGTTAAAATATCCTTAAATAACATATATTTGCTTAAATAACAAATATTTGCCTAACCTTAATGCAGAATACTTATGATCAATTATGTTTTTATCTCTTTGTAAGTGGTATGTTTCAAACTCTTTTATAAAAGTGATAGGATTAAAAAACATTACGATAGAAGTGGTATTTCTCAAGTTAAGCCAGTTTTTCCATTGCTTCTCTCTCTGAAGGTTCTTTTCTAGATTCCCAGGTGAGCTACCTCCAATCCAAACGATCGGCTTCATCAGATTTGGATCACTGACCATCCAAATATGAAACTTCTAAAGAGTTATGTGATACAATTATGCAAAGCCATGCGTGAGACAATGCGCGACTGCAAACAAGGAACTACATAGAGATGCATCAAGTCTACAAAGATGTGCTTATTCAGTATCCAAGGATAATCAAAGAACATTGAAATTGGCAATTCTAAGCACATATATATACATAATAGAAGGAAAAAAAAAAAGATAGAAAATTAAGAAAAAAAATCATCAAGCAACCGGCAGCATTTCTGGCTAACACATGATTATATTGTCCATACCATTTTAGATTGAACCCGTTCCGGTCCCCCGTTATTTAGAAGAAGGGATCACAAGGATTCAATGGACCCCTTCATCCAAAACAAGGTCAGAACATAGGTTTCATCTCTTCTTACTACTTCTATTCCAGAACACTGGCATTTTACTGAAAAATCTAGGACACTTGGATGATTTTTTTTCACTAGCGTGATTACTCGAGCCTCTAGCAGCATCATGATCAATTGATTCAGGCTCGTACTCAACATCTCTTGTTAGATCTCTCATTAGCCGGAGCAGTTCCAGTGCGCTTACCTTACCTTTGCCACTCCCATTGACTGTGATGCAGATAAGACCAGGGATGACGCCCTCACCCATAACCAATTGACAATATTTGGTGCTCTGAGAACATAAAGAGAGGAGAATATCAATTGCATGCTCCTGCTTTTCGAAACTGCCAAATTCGAGTACTTCAGCAATAGAAGCAAGGCATCCAATAGTTCAGCTACAGCAGCCGCAGCCTCCTTAGTATAGCGCAGATTTTTCAAACACTTTCTGGTGTAAGTATTATGACAAAGCAAAGGAACCAACTTTGGTATGCACTCGGAAGATGCAATATGTGAACAAATGTCATCCTCTGAAGACAAATTACAAAGAATGTTCAGAGCCTGCTCTTTGAAATCTCCAGTTTGAGAGTCGAGAGCTCTTAGGACAGAGGTAAGAGCACTGGACTCAGGCAATCTTAGGCCTACAACCGGCGTAGCCAGACAAAATTTCCATGACCGTAAAAACTTCGGCAGTCACTTCCGAATCAAGAAAAGATGCTAAAAGACCATATGCATCTTCATGCAGATACATTACTCCAATTCTGCATCAGAAAGCAAAAGAATATGAAATATATATATATATATATATATATATTAATTGAGATACGAATATGAATATGCCAAGACAAGAGTACGAATATGAAAATGAATAAGCCTTATGTTTTAGCATACAAAGAAAATATGTAACTCAAACATTGTTAACCAGAGAGTAAGGATAAGGCAACATAACCAAGAACGTCAATACAGACTCGGTCATAGGTTATGCAAAACCATGGTAGACGCATAAATTAGCATAAGCTAAGAAGACTTAGACCTTCAAGGAAATGCACCCATAATGTTTCCACCAAGGTATTTGTAACTTACATCATAGGTGCCGTTTGTCTCGGGGGTTTGAACTATAGCTAAAACCTTTTTGTTACAATATTCTCTCTAAAAAAACAAAATTTTGTTCAAATCCACAAGACAAACGACACAAAAGCCTTTCTCCAGATAGAGATATCACAACTCTTCAACAACCAACTACAAAAAAAAGTTACCTGTTTTATTTCACAAACGTCAAGAGTAACTGAAGTCCATCTCTCTGAGCTTTTATATCATTAGAATCACGTGCATCCCTTAAAAAAGCGATGAGTGGTTCGACAAAATTCTCAGATGATAGAGCATGGCGGGCTTTATC
This sequence comes from Artocarpus hirsutus, assembly GCA_946598075.1. Classification (NCBI taxonomy): domain Eukaryota; kingdom Viridiplantae; phylum Streptophyta; class Magnoliopsida; order Rosales; family Moraceae; genus Artocarpus; species Artocarpus hirsutus. Next base: position 42,494 of record CAMOHE010049228.1, read on the forward strand.
ATTGAACTTCAAATAGTTTTGCACATCTTCAACGACTTTACATTGGGATTCCCAACAAAGCTCCCCAAGTTCAGATAGAAATTTCAAATCTGTCTCCAAAATATTAGCATAAAACTGATCATCACTGTCAGAACCATCATCAATCTGGAGTGTATTTATTTCTACTATCATAGTGCATGAAGAATCTGAACTGTGAGGAGCATCTGCTGCTCCAAGTAATATATTGCTGAATTCCGCTTGCAAATTATTAGTGGTGGAACTGTCAAAGCTGGACTTGGAAGCGAAATAAGTCTCACGTTTAAGAAGTTCCTTGGGTTCCATACTTGGGTCAGAAATCTTGACCTTGTACTGAGCACACCACTTTGATATTAGGGCCTTCATGGGAGCATTAGGAAGTAGTTCATTTCGATTTACTTTCATTTTCGTTATGGGACATGTCTCATGGCCCTCATCAAACCATTTTTGGATCCACATCCTTTCATATGTTTTTCCAGAATCAATGAGAACGGGATCATACATCAAACTGAAGATAAAGGGCACCTAAAGTCCTCAGGGGGCATGGCTCTTCCTAATACGTTGCTTTCAACCTCATGCTGCCTGTATTCAATTTGTGGTTCTACTGCACCAGATTGATTATTCAAAGAAACATCTCCAAAATTCTCAAGTGCAACTGAGGCTTGATCACAAGTGGACCCACTTTCTGTCTGATCGAGGATAATTAAGTTTCCATACTTTTTGAATAGAAACAAAAAGTAGGCTAATATCTTCTTCTTTGTAGGCTCATCCTCACTAGCTTTATCTAGCAACTTTTTAATTGATCTTCGCTCTATTAGGATAGACTTGGCTGATGTAATATGAAGTCTTGAAGCTGCAAGTTGAAGAGCTTTAATTTCAGAAGTTTCTATAGAATCTGGTGTCGAAATACCTTTCTGGAGCAATTCTCGTATAACCTTCCCGGCCTCTTCTTCATGTGGATCCGGGACAAATGTTGCTGCCGAGAGATCATCAATTAATAGAGAAATCTGCTGATCAAATAACATTCTTCAGCATTGCCAATTAATTTAAAGTCCAAATCACGTGAAGATGTGAGAGAGAGAGAGAGAGAGAGAGAGAGAGAGAGAGAGAGAGAGAGAGAGAGAGAGAGAGAGCTCTACCTCTACAGCCAGTGAAACCGGAACCATAAATTCAATCCCATGTAAAGATTCTTCCAATAAGCTCCCTGATCTTTTCAAACTTGAAACTATTGCATCTCCTGTTACTGCCTAAAAATAAGTTTAAGTATCAAGTAAGGTTGAAAGCTAGCAATAAAAGTTAAAAGCCTGGACTGATGGCATTAATTACACAGCAAAGAGAGAGCAACTATTGATAGCCATGGTTATGAGTTGAAGTACAACAACCATTAGAGAGTTGAACAACATAACTTGTTTGAAGCAGATAAAATTTTGACTTGAGCATCAGACCAAGTAATGTTGAATGATATTACTCAATGTTATTTTTGCAGGGACTAAACGACTTGAGTCAGGGTTGGCATGGATAAAGTGATCAAACTGCTATTCGGCAATGCGGTTTGTAGTTTAAACTAAGTTTGCTTCCAAATTTGGTGAGAGAAAACATTGTAGCAAACTTGGCTTGAACTACAAATTGTAGTTCAAACAGCATTGGCCTATCAGCCTATAAAATTAGGCTATTTTCATTCTAAATGGAGGTTGTCCTCCGAGATGGAAGATGATGCAGGATAGAATATATTTTCTTTGTATTTGCTAGGAGACGTAAATGATACTTACCTTGACATTGTCAAAAAAAAAAAAAAAAAGACATGTTTCCTTATTTCTTTTAGTTTTATTCACGCAAAGAATGACTATCGAATAGACAACGTCTAGAAAAACAAATAATAAAATAAAATAAAATAAAATAAAAATGAAAACTATTATCATCCAAAGGTACATACCAGGTAGAGCTTGCTAGACTCACTGCAATTTTGAAGAAGTAACTTTGCTTTCTGAATTGCAGCGTTTAACAAATTAAAGGCATGTAGTCCTGTTGCAGACCTAGGTCTTGCTGCTTCTATTTCTGGTAATAAACTTGATGTTCTATCAACTAGTCTCATAAGTTCAGTGCACATCACATGATGAGCCTGTGATTATGAATTACAAGTACCATTACATTCCGAACCTGAGATGAATTGCGTAACATGGTCCAGAAAGAATTTGAATACAAACAATAACTTAAGTTTGAGCTTCCTCATACATACGCTTGTCAAATTATGGGGAAAACTCATTGCTTCTCCTTTACAATTTAGATATAGTCTGATCTGTTATAGAATCATCATTTCTCACACTCTATCTTCTTGGTTAAAGATTATAAAATATTTTCTTGGTTTTTCCGCTTAATTAGTAACATTATCCACTGAATCCTAAGAGCACCACCTAATACACACACACACACACACATATATATATATATATATTTCAAAAAGAATCACCCTCTTAGTTATAATGACACATCAAAGTTTAGACAAAGCTCTCTAAGTCACGTAATAATGATCCAGTCCCTCGGTATATTACTTGCTAGAACCAAATTACACATAGCTTTATCAATGGGAATTCTGCACAAAACAACGCTTTGTTTTGGTTTACGCTTCATATTCCTTGCATCAAATACATGATTGTCAATTTTTCAAATCAGCAGTGTTAAATATAGCTAAAAAGAGATCATCCTATTCTATTCTTTACAAGGATTTATCCCAAAAAGTTATGCTCTGACGTTAGAATAACAATACTCAAAGGCCAACTATAACAATTACATAGAAATAAGTGGTTATGACAAAACTGTAACTGTACCTTAAAGGAGCAAAGACCTGGCACTGTCCCCGCTACTTCAGCAACGTGAGTTGCCGCCATTCAAAAGGAAATTATCTTATATCTGGCTGCAGGAATTCATTAACGGAAAAGAAAGTCGACACCCTCTATACTTTCAACCTAAGATGTATTGTATTACCATAAATTGCTCTGCTCATAGACTAAAATAATCAAGGCTTTGAAACACAACTTTCCACAATGCACAGTTATCCAAATAGGAATAAACTTCATACAAAATGCAAATAAGGGAGATCTGTTCTTGACAAGAAGCAATCTTTTCTATGAAGAAGCACCACAAATGAGAACAGATATTACAAGACATGTTGAATATGTATGCAACGCGAATTAATTCTGCTTTGCGGACTAATTTCAGAACAAAAATTACTAAAAAAATTCTACATTCATAATCGAATAAGAGGGAAAACAAGACAAAAGGCTAACAAAATTTGTACGTGCATAACTATAGACCATCCTCAACTTTTTCAACTTGGATACTATTTTCATATTACATTTTGAGAAAATTAGGTGGCCTGCCACAACTTTTGTATTTTTATGGATTCACGTTGCGTTGATCTTTTACTAGGCCAATTGTGTGGCACAAATTTGAAGCCACAATATTTGTGGCATAAAGCCAAAGGTGATTTTTTTTGGGCATTTCTAGAAAATTCTCATTTCCTCAGTAGATGGGGCAACACAAGAGCACATTCAAAACTTCTAAAAACTGAGCATGAATTAACGCAGCTAGAACTCTTCAATCACAAAAATACCAAATTTCTCAAATTTCAAGGGGAATTAAAATCCTTGTAAAAAATAAGTTAACTTGAATCCAAAAAGTCGAATTTCCTCACAATTTAACGGCTCAAGAAATCCTTATTCACAGATGAAAAGGCGATAAAAACAGAACCGTGAGAAGCAAGCAATGCTCAGCAAAGTTTATTAGAGAGAAACAAGAAACTCATGCAGAGCTTCAAACCAGAAAAGCGCACCACAAAAAACCAAAATCATCAGAGAATTAGTGTGAGAGAGACCTGAAATTGTATCAGCGTTTTCTTGGTTTTCCACAACATGAGAGAATGGGAGATGACGAGAGGAACTGAATCTCCCTCCTTGCAGTGTCGAAACTAACGTAGCAATTCGACACAACTCAACTTATCAAATTAAAAAAAATAAAAATAAAAGCTAAAAACCAAAACTTCCGGGGTAGTGTTTTTAGAAGGGATAGAAATTTTATTTTGAAAAATATAATTTTTTAAGAACCGGTGTTTTTGAAATTTTTGTATCAAAAAATGTGTAAAAAAGATTTTCAAAAACTTTTAAAACATTACTAAAGGAGGCATAAGAGGATGCTTCGACGGCATGGAAGATCTTGGATCGTCCATGCAATATTCAAACCTTCATAACGTCTTTTTTTTTTAATAAAAATTTACTTTTGTTGTTCCTAAACTTGTTTCTTTTTCAACAAAATTCAAATAATAACATTAATGATGTCGTCCGGTAAATGTGCGAGGTTTCTCTTAATTTAAGATTGGCATTTGTTCAGCTAATTGTAACGCATTGGCATTTGTTTAGTTAATTGTAACGCCTCAACCTTATGGAGGATTCAGGCATAATCAGGTCTTATACTCGTTATTTATAGTGCTGTCTCCTTTGGAATTCTGTACTTATAAAGTTCTTAAGTAAGTGTTGGTAACGCCTCAACCCTTATGGGCCCACCTGACAGGACCCCGACATGGTTTTACATAAACACATATTACATTTTGCTCTTGTTGATTGAGAATCATATCTGTAGCTATCGCTGTTTTACCAGTTTGTCTATCCTCAATAATTAATTCTCGGTGACCACGTCCTATAGGTATCATTGAATCAATAGCAATAAGTCCTGTTTAAAGAGGCTTATATACAGAACGTCTCGAAATAATACCCGGAGCAGGGGATTCAATTAAACGAGATTCAAAAGCTAAAATTTCACCTCGACCATCAATAGGTTTAGCCAGTGCATTTTTAACACGACCCAAAAAAGCCTTACTTATAGGTATCTGAGGTCAAATATTGGTATCAATTGACCTTGAAGATCAATTGATATTAACATTTAACTTAAGAACCTTATAAGGAAGGAGATTATATGAAACCGGCAAAATTTGATAAAATGGTCATCCAAACAATTTAATTGGGAAAATGGCCTCTTTTTTTCTTGCACCTAAAATAAAGCTTTTTGGGCAGAAAAACTGCTCCAGTTTTTTTTTTTTTTTTAATTCTGTTGAGGTTCCTTTCGTTGCTCTAGTTTTTTTTTTTTTTTTCATATTGCTGAGTTTTTTTTCTTCTTTTTTATTTTAGATGACATGACAGAGAGATCATTTATCTAATTTTAAAATTTTTTGGTCTACTTATCAAAAAAAATTTTTTCCTAAGGCCATTTATCCAAATCGCCCTATGAAACCATGCTCGTCGTTTTAAAAGATTTATCCATTCTACATGCCAAAACGCTACTTCAAACCGGCAAATAGGCCAAAACCTATTGGCCAAATGTCTTATATATATCAATACATCACTAGTAAACCATTTTAAACAACTGTCATTTTCTCTCTAATCTCAAAGAAAACATTGCCACCATCCATTTGCATAAAAAAAAGGATCGTAATCTCCTAAAAAGAAAAAACATGGATCGTAACAATTTTTGTTCTTTCAAAGTTCTAAGAGCCTATAGAACAGATCCTATGCAAGTTAGTCGTAATGGATTGTGGCCATATATCATCCCTTTTCATTTATGTTCATAAGACATTGCAATAAATCTTTGTCTACAAGCATTGCCTTCAATGATCTTTTAATCACCGCCCCAAATTAAGTGAAAAGACCTCTAGCTGCTGGAAAGGAGGTTTATTGATTTTCTTTCTTTTTTTTTTTTTTGCTAATTAAAAAAAAGAGCATTATTGCTTGTTCTTTATAAATTATACCTCAATAATTCAGTTTTCTTATATACTTTATGGGGCTAATTTGGTGTGCACGTTCGGAATAGTATGGTTTAAAAGTTGTTTTAAACCTATGTCTAAAATGCAAAAGTTTAAAACTAAAATAAAACATCACATCAAATTTAAAATAGGAATTGATGTTTAGAAAACTATAATTTACGAAGGAAAAAAATGATAATACTTTTAAGTAGACGAATAAAGTTTAAATTATGAATATTTTAACAGGTTTAAAACTGTCTCTATAGTTTAAGCTAATATTAGTTATTAACTTTCTATTTGAATTGTCTAGAACTAATCTAAATCCATACATCCAACGTCTCATTAGCCTTTGTTAATTTGAAAAACCCAAAGGCAAAACAATTATTGAACAAAGGCATTAGCTCCGAGAAAGAAAGAAAGCATCTTCTGTCGCAGCTGCGGAAAAGACCTTTTGCTAGTTGGTCGAAAAAGCTTTCTTTAGTACCTCAATAATTCGATTTTTCTTATCTTCTTTCTTTTTTATTATAAAGTTAGATTAAAAAACTCGCAAGTGAAGCTATTAGTGAACAAAAGCATCTATTGTAGCTCCACGCATCTTTAGTGGTCTTCCTTTAATTAAGATATGCGTTGGGTGATGCCCTCCTTTCACCTTTTTTAAAAAGAATGGGACCGGGAGTTATGGAGAGCGGTTGACAACTGTTATATTACAAAGTTGTTATCTTGTAATAAAAAATAAGTTGCAATATAAAATTTTAATACATTATAAGAAAATGGTTTTAATTTTTAATTTTAACTTTGTTATCGATTGCACTTTTATTTTGAAAGTTATGATGTAAGAGACATGTTGGAAAATAAACGAAAAATAATAATAAAAAATAAAAAATAAAAAATATACAAATATACGTAAAAAATCTTAAAAAAACCACAAGTAAATGCAAAAATAAATTTATTATCTCAAAAACTTGATACAAATGAGGAGTCGAAAAATAATACATACATATAATAGCATAATTTTAATACAATAGATCCGTAATTGTACCGCAAGAGAAGCCCTGCATCTTATGGTGGGCTATAAAATTAGACCTATCCCTTCGTTATTATCACAGACCCAAAAACATTCTCATAATTATAACTTCATACAGTAAACTTTTTGGATCAAACTAAATAGAATTTGAATCATTATACTCTAACAGGACACTTGGTTTACCCGCTCTCACACAGATCAAACATAAGACGTTTTAGAGAGAGTAACACTATAATCCATAAATAAACCCCATTGAGTGACTTTGTTAACCCTGTATTTGACAAATAAATTCAAACTTCGAGTTTAATCTATAAGCAGTTTAAAGCTCTAGAAGTAAATAATTGTTCCTTTTTCTCTGATCTGGTCAACTAACTGGTGGAGGGAGACACTGAGAGAGCTGAAAGATTTTGTGAGTGAAAACAAAACAAAACAAAATCTCTTTTGACTCTGCTATTTTTACTCCATTTTAAACTCATCATCTGTTGAGTTCCTGCCATAATAAGAGCGAGAACATGGCGGCCGAGCTGGTGGGTGGAGCACTTCTGTCCAGTTTGTTTCAGACGCTGTTCGAAAGGATGGCTTCTCGAGAGGTTTTGGACTTCTTCCGAGCAAAGAAGCTGAACAACAAGATGCTGAAGAAGCTAAGGATCATGTTACTGTCAGCTAATGCGGTTCTCACTAGTGCCGAGGAGTTGCAAACCCGAAACCCGACTGCGAAGGACTGGCTTGATGAGCTCAAAGAAACGAAGATCAGAACTGAAACTTCGTCCTCAAAGATGAAATGTGAAGAAACTGGAAGCAGCAGAAGTTTAAATCAGGTACTTAACGCTTATTTCGGGTTCATTCACTGCCGAAGTAGAGCCAAAGATGGAGGAGATAATGGATAGGCTTGAACTCCTTTTGAGCCAAAAAGTTCTCGGTTTGAAAGAAGGTGGTCTAAATAAGCCTTCAAGATCTTTACCTTCTCCTCTGGTGGAAGAATCTGATATTTATGGTAGGAATCATGATAAAGATGTTATAATAAAGTTCTTGCTATCAGATGATGTTTGTGGTGGTAATATAAGTGTGATTTCCATAGTGGGTATGGGTGGGATTGGCAAGACAACTCTTGCTCAGCTCGTTTTCAATGATGAGAGGGTGAAGAGGCATTTTGACATCAAAGTGTGGGTTAGTGTACCGGATGATTTTAATGTTTTGAAAATAACAAAGGCACTTTTTGAGAAAACCCTTTCCCAATCGAGTGTTATCGTAGATGACTTTGATAGTAAAGAGCTTTATGATGCCGAGGACTTGCATCAAGTTTAAGTTGAATTGAAGAAGGCTTTGGAGAAGAAAAGGTTCTTGTTTGTTCTTGATGACATTTGGAATGAGAATTATGACAAATGGGATGTGCTAAAAAGCCCTTTTGAATCTGGAAAACCTGGAAGTAAGATTCTAACGACGACTCGAAGTGAAATTGCTGCATCAAAGATGAGTAATGTTCCAAGTTATCACTTACAGATGATGTCAAGTGAAGATTGTTGGTCATTATTTGTAAAGCATGCGTTCAATAACGTAGATTCAAAAGCACATCCAGAGCTAGAAATAGTTGGTAAACAAATTGTTAAAAAGTGCAACGATCTTCCTTTGGCAGTGAAATCACTTGGTGGTCTCTTGCGCTCCGAAGTAAATCCGAAGAAATGGGAAAGCATACTTCAGAGTGACATATGGGAGTTTTCTGAAAGGGCATGTAACATCCTTCCAGCTCTGTGGTTAAGCTATCATTATTTACCTCCTCATTTAAAGCGATGTTTTGCACATTGTTCGATATTCTCTAAAAATTATGAAATTGCAAAAGAAAACTTGATCTTGTTGTGGATGGCTGAAGATCTCTTGCAACCCCAAAAAGGGAAAAGGATAGAGGACGTTGGAGAGGAATGCTTTGATAGCCTAGCGTCTAGATCACTGATTCAACAATCAAGCCACAATGGATCATCTTTCACCATGCATGACCTTGTGAATGATTTAGCTAAATTTGTGTCTGGGAAATTTTGTTTAAGAGTGGAACATGTTGAATCTCTTAGTATTGTAAGCAACTGCATTCATCATGTGTCTTATGACAAAAGAAACATTGAAGGTGTTATGGAGGTCGTGAGGTCAGCTGAGAAGTCTTTGCGAACCTTTCTGCCATTAGGATGCCCGGAGGCGGGAGAAGAGCTCATATGGAACAAATCAGCATTGGATGAACTAGTGCCAATGGTACGATACTTGCTAGTTCTCTCTCTTTCTCAGTATCCTGTTACAGACTTGCCTAATTCGATTGGCAATTTGAAGCATTTAAGGTATTTGGATTTATCGTCTACTAAATTAAAAGTGCTGCCTAATGAGATTTGTTCTCTGTACAACTTGCAAACACTGTTGTTGTTGGGTTGTAATAATCTTTCTCAGCTGCCGATTGACATGGGAAGCCTAATCAATTTGCGTCATCTAGACACTGGAGGTACACAATTAAAGTAAATGCCAGCGGGACTATGCAAGATGAAGGATCTGCAAACATTAACCGATTTTGTTTTGTGCAAACATAGTGCTTCCAACATTAAAGATTTGAGAGAGCTCAAGCATCTCCGTGGAGGACTTCGTATTTCTGGGATTGAAAACATTGCTGATGTTGGAGATGTTTTGGAGGCCAATTTGAAGGAGAAAGAACATCTTAGTGAGCTGAGCTTGTTGTCATTTGATTTTGCTAAGGATTTACAAAAACAAAAGGAAATACTTGATGGGCTCCGACCGCACAGAAACTTAAGAACCTTTTTATAGGCGGTTATAAAGGTACAAGTTTTCCAGACTGGATAGGTCATCATTCATTTGCAAACATGGTGACAATAAGTCTGATTGGTTGTATAAACTGTTATTTCCTGCCGCCACTAGGGCTGTTACCCGCTCTCAAAAAGCTCTATATTATTTGATTTTACATGGTGAGAACTATAGGAGCTGAATTTTGTTCTAATGGATCTCATGGGACTAAGCCTTTTAGATCCCTAGAAAAACTAGTCTTCACTCGTATGCTACAATGGCAGGAGTGCTCATTTCCTGACGGTAACGAGGTTGGAGAAGGCTGTTTTTTTTCCACGTCTTACGGAGCTTTATTTGGAATACTTTCCAAAGCTAATTGGAGGATTACCAAATAGGATGATAGAAACCCTCAAAATTAAGCATTGTGAAAAGCTAAGAATCTGATTTCACCAACTGGAAGGCAAATCAGGACTGTTCACTTTCTTTGAAGAAGCTTGCTCATTACTCAATCTTACGGTTCATCCCAGGTTTTTCCTCCAACGAGGATTGCCTTCTGCAAGCATAATTGAACAGCTACTTATCACAAATTGAGGTCCGCCACTCCTCCATATTGTATCCTATTTACGAAATAAATGGCCAGTTCTATAAGTAACATCATGAAGTATTTGTTAACTAGTTTTGCCACTTATGGAGAGCCAATCTGCACTTTTATTAGTATATAAAACAAGATTTACGAAGAATTAAGTACGATATTATAGCATGCCCCCATGTTTGTATGTCCATCATCTAATTCCTTCACAAGACTAAGTTCCATGTCGTCTTTTTTTATCATTTGATCACGCTACAAACGCATTATGTAATTTGCATCTCCTAGTTTGTGTATACATCTCTTTTCTTTCCCTTATCTTTTTTTATCTGAGCTATGTATATATATCTGTCAAACCTCTTATATGTTTCTCTTCCTCTGGTGGCATGTTTTATCGGCAGGGCTTTAATCGTCTTCCCTTTTCGAGGTTTGAGGTATCCCAGGACATATGTTGCATATTTAGCTCAAGAGACCAGCTGATGCGACAACACTTCTTGAGAAATTACCGTGACACTTGTTGGAATGTATGTTTTTGATTGTCAGATTTGCAATGACATTCAGAATTTCTTTCTTAGACATGACCTTTCAATGCTTAGGATCTGTCAAGCCTCTCATTTGTTTCTCTACCTCTTTTCTATCAAGCCTCTTAGACTGGGCATGTCTCATCAGCAGGGCTTTAACTGTCTTCCCTTTTCGAGATTTGAGGTATCCCATAACATCTGTTGCATATTTTGCTCAAGAGTCCAACCGGTTTTGGAAAAAGATGAGACGGCAATTCTTGAAAAATTTATGGCGACGCATGTTGGAATGTATGTCAGATTTGCAATGACATTCAAAATGTCTTTACTTAGATGTGGCCTTTCAATGCTTGGGATGAACTTGATCGTTTTTCCTTGTTCACTTTTGCGGATAATGTATGGTGTCTGAAATTTCCAAATTCAGGTAAACAGTGATGTGTGAGATATAAAGCTCTCTCCCCTTTTCCATATCTGGATCAACAATTTACTGAACAATAATTAGAAGTTCAAATTGCTTGATCCTATATATCTAGTTAACAACTCTAACTTAAATTGAACTGAAAAAAATATATACGATTTACCCAACAGATTATTATTAGTATTTTTTCCCTAAATTTTTTATTTTGATGATGAAGTTCATGTTATAAAAAAAAATACTAGAAAATTTTAAACTAGTATGCAATAATGAATAATGGTTTGAACTTTTCCAAGTTCATAATGATTTGAAGGATTCTAGGACAAGAGATACTTAACATTAAGTACTATATTTGATTGAAAATTACAAGGGAAAAGGTCAGTATAGGGTTACCTCTTACTTCTACAGTGTGTTGTTGGTTTAACAGTTCTGGAATCCAATGCTGGAGCACATGATTAACATGCTGAGAGGGAAAACTGCGCGTGCAAGCGGTTATGGAAGATTGAAGCGAATTTGAATATGTATGAATGGTTTTAGTCAGGGAAATAACTGACAATACTGATACTCCTGAATCAGCAATGCTTCTCTCAGGGCACATTAGATAAGGTTAGCCTCTTTTGGAAAAATGCATAGTTCCTGCAGATACGTTGGGCCATTATTGTTGCTTCGTGTTCTTGGTTTTTTAGCTTATGGCTCTTTACCTTGTTGGCAGAGCATCTACTAATATCACGCATTAGACGAAACCGATTATGGACAGCTGCACGGATGCTCCAAAACTCCTACTCTGCTGCGAAAGATGATGCATTGGTGAGAAACCGCTCCAAAGTTCTTTGAGGTGGATGCTTCCCTTGCACATGAAATATCACTAATGATTTTAGAATCTAACAGAAGGATGAATACATGGAGGTGCTAACTGGGACGTCATGTTCTGCTGCCGAAATTATAAAGACATCATCGGAGCTGGAAAAGGTGCAGTCGTGAAAAGTCTTGCGTTCCAGAAGTTACAAACCTGTAATGTCGGCGTTTCAAAGAACGCTGTTACCAAGTCAAAGCAGAACCTGGTTAGAAATGGTTTTAAGAACTCTAAACAAATATATATATATATATATGTATATATTTCTATGATTTTACAGGGTTTTATTTAATCAACGTATTGCATACTGCATAAGATTACAAATTTTGGTGGACTCGTTCGCTCAAAGTGATTAGTGCGTTAAAAAAATGAAAAAGAATAGAATTATAATTCCCTTGATGTGTTAATGAGCACTCTTTTGTAAAAGAATAACATTTCCAACATGCAGAAGCTCCACAAACAATTTCTGAAAAATCTATATTCGGGACCAGGCTTCTCCAAAGGAAAAAGAAACTGGAATTGGTTTGCAGGAGAAGGAAGAGGGACAAAAGTGAAGTTAGGATGAAAATAAGTCTTTTCTTCAGCTGCTAAGATATGGTTCAAGACATCCTGCTTCCACTTCCCTGTGCTCCTGGAATTTTCCAACACCATATGTCTGTTTCGTAACTGTAGTTTGAATCCTTTTTTTATGGGTTTAACTACTTTACTTTTATTATAATGTTTTCTCACATAAAATTCAAATTAAAAAAAAAATGCAAACTATAAAAAATTTTCAAACCGTTTTAACACTTGCTTCTTCAAAATGATTATTTTGAAGTCATGTTATTCAATTGATTAAATTAGAAAAAAGACCCTTATTTTAAAAATAACGTCTGAAATAAGAAAAATAAACAATGAATTTTTTTTGGTGTCAGCACAAAAAGAGGGAAATTGTTTATGGCATTTTAAATGTCCCATGTCAAAAATTAAAAAAACTGTTGTTTTCTCATTTTCCTAATTAATTATATTTGGCAAGTAATTCATTGATTTTCGTCAATCATTGATTAATTTTGATTTTAAGTGATTTATCAATGTTCGTTGATTGATTGTTGATTTATATTAATAAATCATTGATTTACGTGTGACTTGGTTCTGGCTTCGCATTCTAAAAATTTGGAAAACTTGATCTTCAAACTTCTATTTTCTTCACATTTAGTTCTCTATTTTAAAAATTTAGATAGATGAGCCTCAAACTCGTATTTTGTTGAACCTAGGTCCACAATTTGAAAATTTGGAATTAAAATTGACATAATACACGCTCACTCATATCTAATATCTCTAGAATATTGATATGCTTAAATTTTTTTGGAGCTTTTGAATTATTTTCTTATTTCAAAATTTTATTATTTGTACAAATTTATTTTTTTTTTGAATTTTTTTTTTTTACCTTTCATATTTATTGTGAATACTAAATAATAAGAGGTAAGTATGAGAAGATAAATTTGTAGTATTTAAGGTTTATAGTTATTTAGTAGGATAGGTCAATAATGGATTCTGTAAGACATTTTAGGAGGAAAACGTCTCTATTAACTAAAAAATAAGTATATATATTAGGTGTATATAATTTTCAGCTGAGAATTGTAATGACCTTACCTATATGATCGTTACTTAACTATATAATCATATACTTAATCGTATTTTATCGTAAAGTATTAATTTTATGGAACCTTCCTTTTTTATATTCTAATATTTTCTTAAATTAGTTTCTTAAAAATATTCTTTAATTAAAATAAATCTTTTTCATACATTTTTAAAACTAATTATTATTGTAGATAACTATTTTAAACCTTTCATTTATATATGTTGCAACATAGAAATCTTAAAGTAATTTAGACAATGTTGTTTAGTTACAATCTTAGTTTCAAACTATACAAGAGTAAAACTACTTATACATATATACAAGCTCATTTTAAAACTATTGCGGAAGACACATTAATAAGCGGTATCTATACCTATCTTTAACATTCATCTACCGCTCGCCATTGTCCATCACAAGTTGTTGACAAGTTACTTGCCTACAACATGAATGTATCTGAGTGGGCTTTTGCTTAACAAGTAGGAACATAAAACTCGCAAAAACAAACTAAAACATTTAGCAAACATTATACATGAGTAGATTATGCTTTATTATGAACATGTTCTATATATCTAATCTGTCTTGCTTAATAGGCCTTATGTATACATACCGGTTGTGTGCGATCGTCAGTAAGTTAGGATTTGCGAGGTCCCCAACAACCCTAGATCATAAACTAAACTAAATCTGTATACTTCTCTCTAAGTTGAGAGGCCATGAATCCTCCCTATGGATCGCAAAATTAGTACAACATTCTTAACTTAATTGATTTCATCTTTTTTTTTTTAACATTTGTCTGACTGTATGTATGCAATGTGGCATGTTACTACACACATTCTAATAACATAATTTAGAACTATTCGTAGGACACAATGAATATGCAATATAATTTTATATAGCATACATCATGAACAACAGACAACATTCACAAAACAAATAATGCATTTTTATACAGTGTGTAAAAATATATTAATCTGAAAACCATAGTTTTTATGCTGTAGACGAGATTCCTACTTACCTATTTTCAAAGATAGGATCTGCTAACTTGTCTAACTTGTCATGTACTTATTCACTACCCCTACAGTCTAAGGAAAAACACCCGGTAAGAGTGTGAGCTAATTTGTATAATGCTATTTAGTTTAACATATCGTGGAAAAATCCTTAATTAATTACTTGAATTTTTTCTAGACATTATAACAGTAAATTTGATAAATCTCAAATTTATTAAATTTAGTCATAAGTAAATTCAGATGAATCTCATATTGATAAAAATTTGATTATTAAATAAATTAAATAAATTTTAAATTTACTGCTATTTATTAACTTATCCAAAATTTTTGCCATTTATTTTTGTTCCACCCAGAGAGGTGTTGTTTACGTCCTAAAAAGTCCCATTCCTCGGAAGAAGATGGGAGGAAAAGAAAGACGCTACAATAAACGCTTTTGTACAAGTGGATAGCTTTGCTTTTGAATTTTCTAAACCAAAAAGGAAGACATAGAGTGCCCTTGGTAATGCAGTTTGGGCCAAAAGTTACAATGATTTTATAACATGAAAATTTTATATTATTTATTTTTAATTTATAGTATAACATGAATTTGCAGCAATTAAAATGATATTTTCTACACGTTGTCGAATGCTCTAATGAAAAATTAAAAAAAAAAGCACAATAATTGAGAGGCACTAGAAGAGTTGATAAGGCGTCCTCCAACCAGGGAGCGAAAGGAGTGAGGGACTCGAGGGCCACCACGGAAAATCTTCTCTCTCTTATCTCAAGCAATGCTACAAAACTGGTGCTGAGAAGTGAGAACATTCACATGTCAACACAAGGACTAAAATGACAAACCCAAAAAAAATGAAGAATCAAAATACCAAATATAATAAGATATTTAAAAGAGCGGTTCAAATCTAACTATTTTTTATGGTTCAAATATTGTACCTTTTGAGAGCTTTACACTGTAACTACAAACAGTTTAAACGGTAGAATTTGAACCTAATGTGGCAAACAAAGGTAAATATATATATATTTTTTGAATTCGCAGGAATAATACTTTATATCCTGTGGTGGATCTAGAAATGAGTCTTTGACCAGGTTCATAGCAAGAGATTGAAAAAGTTGCAAGTTTGTCTCTCTGATAGGAAGCAAGCAATCGTGGAGCAAGGTTGACTTTGCTGATTCCGGTTAATTGAATTTTGTCACACTCATTATAGAAGAATAAATATGAAAGCTTATATTTAAAAAAAACGTGCGACAAGTCCACGCACAAATAGGAAAACAAATGTGAAAACTGATACTTTACAAACTGCCAACAGCCAATTTCAAGATGCAACCAAAGATGCAATCTGAGAACAAATGTCATGGTTTAAGGACAAGTTGTACAAGACCTTTGAGGCTTGTTTTCGGAAACCTGTGATCAAGGGCTCTTAGGATGCATGGAAGAGAATTTGACGCCCCGATCTTAGGCCTACAACAGGCGTTGCCAGACAAAACTTTCAGAATAGCGAAAACTTCTCCAGTTACTTGAGACTCAAGAAAGGATGCGAAAAGATCGAAAACATCTTCGCATAGATAGGGTATCCCATTCCTGCATGAGGTGGCAAAAAGTACATAAATAGAAACTCAAAGATCATTTTGAAAGATGGAAAAATTAAATAGAACATTAATATTAACAAAAAATAATAATAATTCCTAGTCTATCCTGTAGCATGAATGAATGTCAAACTAGAGTTTAGTAGGCTTGCTGCAATACTGAAGAAGTAGATTGCCCTTCCTCACTCTCTCTTTAACAAGCATAGAGCCTCTATTCCTCTTGAGCACCGACACCTAGACACTTCTATTTCTTGAAAAATCCCCGAATCATGGGCAGCAATGGTGCTGGTTATTTGACTGCAGCTTCAACAATAACACTGCACTCAAAACGTAGAACACGGTATTAAGCAATGTCATGTCTCTAAGCCTTCACGTGTCAGAGTATAGTGTAAGGTATGTGGTGTTTTCGAAAAAGTGGAGAGTTGAGTTTTGTGAAGAGTGTGATGGATTAGATGATGAGAGTACCAAAATGGTACTAAAGTTTAAGAATTGTATGTGTGTTGTTCTTAAAGTTTGTCTTGGTAGTAAAAGGCCGATTATTCAGTCTCTGGAAGTTGAAAAGGTTGACAAATAATTCATTATGTTACTTCAAAAATGGCCATTTTACGAACATACAAACAATTGACCCATCATGGATAATACAGATAGAATGAGTGGCAATACTGGATTGTGATAACCCTGCTTGCTTGCTTATCCGAACGCAACCTTGAGGCAATATAATCTGAACAGGATTCGAAAAATGTGCAAGCTTTCTGTGGAAATGAATAGTTCCAGATTGTGATAAAGCCACAAACTCAAGCTGATTAGGCTTTGGAGCTCATAGCTTCCATGCAATCCTTTGTCTTGTAAGGGACAGTTAACTTTTCACAATGAGTAACAACGAGAGTTTTTATCTTCCAATTGGGCAATCCTCCAATTAGCCTTGGACAGTACTCCAAATGAAGCTCTTCAAGACAAGGAAAAACTGAACCGTCTTTGTTTTTGGGAAAAGACCACTCCTGCCACTGTGGCATATGCCGGAAAACCATTTTCTTTAAGGATCTAAAAGGCTTGAGCACAAAAGATCCGTTAGAATAAAATTCATCACCTATACTCTGAACCATAGAAATTCGAATGATGTAAAGCTGTCTGAGCTCAGGTAACTAACCAAGTGGCGGCAATGAGCAACAATATACACAACCACCTAGACTAAGTGCCACCATATTAGAAAATGAATGATGTCCTATCCAATTTGGAAATCTTGTACCTTTGTTAACCTGTATATGAAGGTTCTTTAGCTTCTTGTGCGGTTGAAGCCCATCAAGTAGTTCCTTTTCCTTCTGTGAATCATCAGCAAATCCGAATGATAATAAACTAAGCTCAGTGAGGTATTCTTTATCCTTTAAATTGGCCTCTACAACATCTTTGACATGAATGATATTGTCAACGCCAGAAATAACAAGTCCTCTGCATATATACCTGAGTTCTCTCAAATCTTTAATGTTGGAAGCGCTATGTTTGCCCAATACTACATTGGTTAATGCTTGCAAATCTTTCATATGACGCATTCCTGCAGGCATCTCTGTCAATTTCGTGTTTTTGGTGTCGAGATGAAGCAAATTGATCAGGCTTCCCATGCAGGCTGGCAGCTTAGCGAGACTTTTACAACCCAAAAATTGAAGTGTTTGCAAATTGTACGAGGTACAAATCTCATCTGGTATCACTTTTATTCAAGTTGATGACAAATTCAAGTACCTTAAATGCCTCAAATCACCAATCGAACTAGGCAAGTCGTTGATAGGATACTGGGAAAGAGAGAGAACTCACAAATATCTCTTGGAAATGGTCCATCCAGTACTGATTTGTTCCAAAGGAGCTTTGCACCCATCCCTAGGCCGCCCAGTGGCAAAAAGTTTCGCAGAGACTATACTTCAGCTGAAATCGGCATTGCCATTGTACCAATAATGTTTAGCTTTCCATATGACAAATGATGAATACAATTGCTTCCTGCACTGAGGGGGTCACCATATTCCAATCTGAAACAAAATTTCCCAGACACAAATCTAGCTAAATCATTCACAAGATCATGCATGATGAAAAATGAACCATTTTTACTTGATTGTTGAAGCAATGATTGAGAAATTAGAGTGTCAAAGCGCTCCTCTCCAACATCTTCAGTCCTTTCCCCTTTCTGGGGCGGCAAGAGATCTTCGGCCATCCACAACAAAATTACCCCTAATTTTGAACTTTTTAGAAAATATTGAACAATAGGCAAAACAACGCTTTAAATGAGGAGATAATTTATGATAGCTTAACTATGTCGCTCTTAAGTATATTCTCCCATTTTTTGGGGTTTAATTCAGAACGCAAAAGACCACCAAGTGATTTCACTGCTAAAGGAAGACCACTGCACTTGTTAACAATTTGTTTACCAATTTTTTCAAGCTCTGGATGTGCTCCAAAGTCCATGTTATTGAATGCATGCTTTGCAAATAACAACCAACAATCGTCACTTGATATTGTCTGCAATTGATAATTTGGACCACTCCTCATCCTTGATGCAGCAATTTCACTCACAGTCGTCATCACAAGTCTACTTCCATGAGCTCCAGATCCAAAAGGGCTTCGTAATACATCCCAGTCTCATAGTTCTCATTCCAAATGTCATCAAGAACAAACAAGAACCTTTTCTCTTCTAAAGCCTTGTTCAATTTAACTTGAAGTTGATGCAAGTCCAAGGCACCATAAAGGACTTCAAGATCAGGAATATGGTCCACGGTTTCACTTGATTGGAAAAGCTTTTTTTCAAAAATAGTTTTTGTTATTTTATAAACATCAAAATCATCTGATACACTAACCCACACTTTGATATCAAAATGCCCCTTTACTCTATCATCATCAAAAATGTGCTGGGCAAGGGTTGTCTTACCAATCCCACCCATACCCACAATAAAAATCACACTTATTTTATCACCACACGCATGATCATCAGCTAGCAACAACTTTAATATAACATCTTTATCGTGACTCCTGCCATAGTATCAGATTCTTCCACCAGAGGAGAAGGTAAAGATCTCGAAGTCTTATTTAGACCACCTTCTTTCAAACCAAGAACGTCCTTTTGGCTCAAAAGAAGTTCAAGTCTATCCATTATCTCCTCCATCTTGGATTCTACTTCAGCGGTGAATGAAGTTGGAACGATTGAAAGTACCTGTTTTGAATTTCTGCTGCTTCCAGATTCGTCGCATTTCAGCTTGGAGGACAAACTTTCAGTTCTGATCTCATCCATCAATTCCTCTAATTCATTGGTCGTTTTTTTGAGCTCGTCAAGCCAGTCCTTCACACTCGGTTTTCTGGTTTGCATCTCTTCAGCACTATTGAGCACTGCATTAGATGACAAAAACATGATCTTTAGCTTCTTTAGTATCTTGTTGTTCAGTTTCTTTGCCTGGAAGAAATCCAAAACCTCCCGAGAAGCCATCCTTTCGAACAGCATCTGAAACAAACCGGAAAGAAGAGCTCCACCCACCAGCTCTAACGCCATGTTCTTGTTCTCTTAAATACAATACTGCACGTTTCTGAATGTTACATCATATCATATAAAAACAAAGAAAAACAATAATTTAAAGTCAAACAATTTAGAGACAAATAGTACGGATAGATTATCTGATCATACCCTTCCATAAAACTTGTTTGCTCACAAAACCACTCCTCTCTCGGTGCCTCCAAGTCCACCTAGCTCATGATCAACGATGAGTCAATGAAAAATGAAAACGTCAAAAAAGAAAAAATAATAATGAACAAGAAAGAAAAAACACTGAACTTTACTCGCAGTTTCTGCGGAGTTGCATGTCCACTTGCCCTTTGTTCAAGGCCCACCAGTGACTCCTTTTATGCGCACCGCTTTCCTTTGTATGTCTTGATCAATCCACAATTGAGGACCATAATGTTGCCAATTTCTTCATACAGGGACTGAACAACAAATCAACTATAAGAAGATAGTGTTTGGAAGAGTAATTCAAGCAAATAATTTAAACTGTAAACAGTAAAAAGTCCTCACATGCTACAATAAAAGACTGCAGAATAAAGCTTTTACATGTTATAGTTCTCAAACTCAAATTGATGGTTTAAACTACTTTTTCAAACACCCTAATAGTTCTAGCAATAGTCAGATAACCTATCAAAGAAATGGTAATGGTTAAAAAGTGATACCCCATACTTGTTTTTGTGGCCAACTTATTATGATAAAAGTTCTTGAAGTTATTGCTCCTCTACCTATTTTGTTTTGTCCATTGATCGCAGCTGAACCTCACCACGTGAGGGACCGCGTAGCAGAAGACACTCCGGCTCTCAAATCATATAAAACAGTTTTGAGAGTTAGAAGTGGGAGAGTATTAGCAAGAGAGTGAAAGATTTCAAAATGTGCTACCAAGTGTTCTATTTATAGGTAAGATGATCGCTTTGTAGAATTTCTTGGATTCATTCCAATTGGTACACATCACTAGTTTACTCTATAACGTTCTTTCTTTAACATCGGTAAGGGTCGCGTATTGAATAATTTACTCGAGGCTGGGCTCTGCCTTGCCAATTCGAACACATACAAGTAGTGTCATGCGTGTTTGTTTCAACTTTCAGGGATTTAATGAATTTGAAGTTTGAACTCAATTTTTGAGTTGAGCATGCGTTTGGAGGCAACCAAAAGAGAACATGGATTCAATCTCCAACATTGATCTTAAAAGGTACGATGGATTTAAATTTTACACCCTTATAATTTCAAGATATTTGAGCTTTAAGTTCTAAACCTTTTTCTCATAGGAATCTTTATATCTAAAAACAGCTTTAGATTTTATTATCTTTTCAAATACAAAATTAATCAATATCTAAATATCAGTTCAAATTATAGTTTTAAAACACAATTTTTAAACTCTTGTCTCAAACCATAACAACGTGATTTAATTACAAGAATTCCCCTAAATTATAGCCTTTGTAACACCTTATGGTTGACATAATATCCATTCCCCTTAAGTATGAACATTTAACAAAAATAGTCCTTTTGTTAGAATTTTAACGAAAAATTGACAAATAACTTTAAATTAAGGGTTTTTTTGTAATTATAATTATAAAAATAACCACAAAAATTAAAGCTATAATACAAATAGTCTTTATTGATGATTAAAAACAAAAAATCAATTAAAATCATTATATTATTTAAAATTCTAATAGTATTAATAAAATTTCTTTCATAATTTAAAAGCTTACATTAGCATGTATACTTTTTAAAATTTTAAAATACTGTTTGAGGGAAAATAATAAAATTTAAAGTAAAATTTAATATATTAAAAGAAAAGGGCTACAAATATTTTCATATTTTTAATTTATTTTTTATTTTTTATAATCAATAAAGACTATTTTTATTATAATTTTAATTTTTTGGTTATTTTAAAGTAAGGTTAACAAAATAACCTTAATGTTAAAATTAGTTGTCAATTTATTATCAAAATTCTAACAAAATGACTATTTTTATTAATGATTCAACTTTAAAGAAAATAGATGTTTGTTTTAAAATTTGGAACGTAAAATGTTACCATAGCTATAATTCAACAGAAATTTTTGTAATTAATCTTAACAATTTACACTTAGTTTAAAAAAAAAATTAAAACTTAAACACTATAACATATAAATACTTTATATTATAATAAATTATTATAATATATAAAAATTTTATAATATCACAAGTTAAAACTTTAAACAAAGCTTTATACTATTATGTTTCAAGACCATGAACCAAACTGTTTCTCTGATTTTATTGCATGAAACTTGAAAGACGTCTTTCCTTTCCAGCAGAAGAAAAGAGAAATAAAATGGAAAGAATAAAAAAAAAAACCTTTAATGACACGTCCAATCGCAGGTTAATTTTTTATTTTTCTAATAGTTCCAACCGGCAGTTGATTGCTTGAAGGGACCCGTTACTTGGGAGAGGGCAAGAGAGTGAAGAAAAGGACAAGTCAAGCAAAGATGCCATGATGGATTTTTTTATTTTTTATTTTTTATTTTATTTTTTATAAATGGACACCTCTGCTTTTGTTTTAAAGCAAAAAATAAAAAATAAAAAATAAAAAATAAAGGCACAAGAAAATTTGATAAAGCTTCTACAACGGACACCGGAAGGAAATAAGGCCCATTCCGAGAAATCTTCTTCCTCTCTTGCAATACCATTTACTGGGTGTATAGTACATTGATTTAAACACAAAAACAGTTTAATAAGATGTTTGACACATTAATTCAAACCTAACAATCGTTTTCAAACCCAAAAACAGTTTAATATTCTCACATAGTATCTAAACAAAAAGTTTTGGTTAGATCTATATACGAAACACCCAAATGTGCTGATCCTGAGAACATCGTATGGGTATGGCAATACAGAGGACTAAAATGACAAACTTTAAAATTTAAGGATTATAGTGTTGTTGGTGACATTTATAAAATATGAGTGATCAGGTCCAGAAACAAGTCTTTGACGAGTTTCATGACACGAATCTTTGAAAAGTTGCAAGTTTGACTCTCTATTAGGAAGCAAACCTGGACTGTGACCCCTGTTATTTGGAATTTGTCTCACCTGTTGTCGTAGAAGAACATATGAATATATATATATATATATATATATATATATATATGTGTGTGTGTGATTTCAATAGCTATGTTTAACTGTTTCCATTAAATACTAAAGTGGATAATTAAAATAAAAAATTTGATTGATTTTTTCCGTATCACACCATTAATTATAACCATTGAAAAGGTGTATATATAAAATAAATTTGATTGATTTTTACCACATCACACCATTATAATTAATATGATTGATATAATGATTGATTTTTATCGCATCACACCGTTAATTATAACTATTGAAAAGATGTATATGTATATGAATGGGAAAGTTGCTAAACTTCTACAAAATCAGACGAGTCCACGCCTAAATGAGAAAACAAACATGAAAACTGACACTTTACAAAATCATATGACGAGTCTCACTAACTCAGCTAACTGCATAACTGGTGATAAGGACATATACAAAGAGACATCAAACACTACTAAACTATACATTTTTCTTTTCTTTTTGTATTCATGCATGATTAAAGCGAGCAAAGAAGGAAGGAAAAAGAACAAATTAGAACCCAAAAAAAATCATCATTGAATTCTCTCCCTTCCATTTTAAATTGAAGCTGTCCGGGGTCCGTCGTTGATCAGAAAAGGAAACACAAGGAGGATTTTGAGACCCCATCATCCAAAACAAGCTTAGAACATAGGCTCATCCCTTTCTACCATTGTTTTTCGAAAACACCAATTTTTTCCTTCCAAAAAATCCAGAACCCTTGGATGATTTCTTTTCACTAGTATGGCTGCTTGAGCTTCTAGCAGCATCAGGATCAATTGCAGGGCATTCTGGCTCATGCCTAATGTCTCTTAACTGTCGTAGCAGTTCGAATGCATTCACCTTGCCTCTGTCGCTCCCGTTGATAGATATGCTGACAAGGGGAGGTACTATTCCCTCATCCATGACCAACTCGCAATATTCAATGCGTTGAGAGCATAAAGAGAGGAGAATATCAACCGCATACTCTTGCTCCTCGGAACTCCCGTTGTCGAGTATTTCCGCAATAGAAGCAATGCATCCGCTAGTTTCGGCAACTGAAGCCCGAGCCTCCTCGGAATTGCACAGGTTTTTCATCACAAACAAACACTTGCCAACAAGCTCTTTATCTCTAATCAAAGGGACCAATTTTGGGATGCAGTCCAAAGATGCAATCTGTGAACAAATTTCGCGGTTTGAGGACAAGTTGTACAAGATCTTTAACGCTTGTTCTCGGAAACCTGTGATCTGAGGGTCGAGGGCTCTTAGAATGAATGGAAGAGAACCAGATGCTGCGATCTTAGGCCCACAAAAGGCATAGCCAGACAATATTTCCATGATGGCTAAAACTTCTCCAGTTACCTCAGACTTGAGAAAGGATGCTAAAAGATCAAAAGCATCTTCACGTAGATAGGGTATTCCATTCCTGCATTAAGCGGAAAAAATTTACATAAATAAAAACTCAAAGATCATTCATAAAGATGCATAGATTAAAACAGAACATTAATACAAACCGATACAGTAAAACGCATGGTAGAAACAACAATAAGAATGTGACGTATGAACTTGACTCCTAGGAAATGGAATTGCAATGCTTTTACAATGGTATTGTGTAACCATCTCCAATGCAAATACTAATACCAATACTACCTTTGCCACTAAAAGGTGTAAAAGTAGGATAGTTGATGTGCATAATACTGATTCAAATATTTTCTGTCATTATTATTAAGCTCTAGAACCCGTAGAAATAAACTTTTGATATTGAATAATTCGAAGGTGACATCATTGTAATGAGTAAATGTAAGTTTAACAAATTTGACACTAAGTATAGCATATGCTAAATTTAGCATAAAAATAGCATTGCATTTGAGAGTAGTTTTCCTACTTGAATGTTAAAATTTGGCATTAGCAAGCTAATTTGGCACTGCACTGGAGATGCTCTAACTTTCAATTAACCTTTTCTTTCACGACACTAAAATATTAATTCCAAAAACCATATTACCTGTTTTTAGTCACAAATGTCAACAGCAACTGCAATCCATCTATCTGAGATTTAATATCACTAGAGGCCTGTGCATCCCTTAAAAATGTGATGAGTGGTTCAACGAAATTCTCAGAAGATAGGGAATAACAAGCTTTATCATCGCAGTTCAAATGGCTTTTGACATCCTCAACAACCTTACATTGGGATTCCCAACAAAGCTCGCCAAGTTTAGAGAGAAATTCCAGATCTGTCTCAGGTATATCAGCATTGGATGGAAACCTATCGGAACTGTTATAGGTCTGTACCAAACTTAACCCATTGGTTTCCTTAGCGTGAGAACAATCTGAACTGAAACTAGCATCTATGGATCCAAGCGATATATTGCTGAAATCCAGTGGCAGACGCAGGTCATTCATCAGGCTTCCAAGGCTGGCAATGGAAGTGGTGGAAGTATCCCATGAGCGCAGTGATTCTGTTTCCATATGTGGGTCCGAGACTACAACCCCATTCTGTGTACACCACCTTGATATCAACTCTTTCATGCCAACATTTGGAGTCAACAACAAGTGCGTTAATTTCGTATTGGTTTTTGGACACGTGTCATGACCCTCATCAAACCACCTCTGGATCCACATCCTTTCGTACGATTGTCCAGAAGTGACAACGACAGGATCGTACATTATTCTGGAAGATATTGGACACCTAAATTCATCAGGGGGCACAGCTCTCCTTAACATGTTGTTTTGAATGCCAAACTGATTGTATCTAACAAGCGTTTCCATTTCAGATTGGTGATTTGCAGAACCATATCCAGGACTCTGGAATCTAAATGAACCTTGATAACAACCAGGGGAACTTTCTGTTTGATCTGGGACAACTAAGTTTCCATACTTCTTGAACAGATACAAAAAGTAAGTTAGTATCTTCTTCTTTGTGGAATCATTCTCATCAATTTTATCTAGCAACTTTTTAATTGATCTTCTCTCTATTAGAACAGCTTTGGGAGATGTGATATGGAGTCTTGAAGCAGCAAGTTGAAGAGCTTTAGCTTCAGAATTTTCCGTCGAATCCGATGCTGAATTACCTTTCTGGAGCAATTCACGTATAACCTTCCCAGCCTCTTCTTCATATGGATCCAGGACAAATGTTGCAGCCGAAAGATCATCAACTGCTTGAGAAATCTGCAAGCAAATCACACATCATGTTCAGCTCCACCAAATAATTAAACTCTCAATGGTGCGAAGACCCCAGAAAAAAAAAAAGGGAAAAGAAACAAATAAGGTCTATGCCATTTTCACATCATGAAATTCCAGTGCATTAAAAGAATTATCACAGAAAAAGTAGTATAAAATCCACATGTCACCAGCTACTATATGATACAATCTCCACTTTTCTTTACTAAGAACAAGACTACTAGAGCTTGACTTGAAATTGAATAAAGCAAATAGCAAGTACCGATGCATGTTAAGGCATTGGACTCTAAGTGTGACACAACTACTCACCTACCTCGTCAAGAGTGTGGTCAGTAGAGAAATGAAAAAGGAGAAGGAAAACCGACAAGGGAAATGGATTAACCAACCTCGACAGCTAACATAACGGGAACCATATCATGAATTTGGCGTAAACTCTGCTCCAACAAGGTCTTTGATTTTTTACATCTCGAAAGTATCACATCCCCAGTTACTGCCTGAGTAATTCAAAAGCACCATACTTTTTAGATCAGAAACTAGATACATAATCAATAACTGGGTTTGTAACATTTAAGTAACCAAGTTACATCTACCATCTCTACGCTGAATCGTCAAAATCTACGTACCAGGTAGAGTTTACTAGACTCGCTGCAATACTGAAGAAGTAGATTGGCTCTCTCAATGGCCCTGTTTAACATGCATAGAGCCTGAATTCCTGTTGAACACCGAGGTCTTGCCGCTTCTATTTCAGGAAAAATCCTTGAAATTCTATCAACTATTTTCATAAGTTCTGTGCACATCAGACGATGAACCTGTGACAGCGAACAATAGTTACAATTTAATACTGATAGAGCTAAATAAAATAAAGCAAAAAAAAAATCAGACATAAAACAGGAGTCAAATTTGAGCTTCCTCATAAAGATATCTCTAAAATTTAGAACGTAGAGACTGCACACTAACCAATTATAGAAACACCATTTGGTCACACTCTATCTTGTCAAGCAAATTTTATAATAAGATTTTTATGAACCTTTAGGTCTCACTTTTTCTATTAGCCACAAAGATCTTAAAACCATCTTTCTCTCAAATGAATGTACACTTGGTCATCAGAGTTAAAACATTCAAACTGACCACAAAAAAAGGAAGACGCAATTGTACCTTAAAGGACCTATCATTTGTCGCAGTCTCCAGAGCTTCAGCAACATCAGTCCCCATCGCAATGGAACTGTGTTACCTTCTGAGCTTTCAAAAAGCAAAGGGGGAAAAAACATGGTTAATTTCATTTGTCTCTAAGATAACATCCATTTTAGCATAAGAATCTATATATATATATATATATATATGAAAAGTAAGAATCTATAATTTTGATACCGACAGAAGTTAGCAAAAAGTCTTAAACATAACTTCCCAAAATGGGAATGAAGTGAACTACTGATCAAAGTGAAAAGAGAGAGAGAGAGAGAGAGAGAGAGAGATCTTCATTATTGTTGACATAAAAGCATTAACTAGCAAATCACAAACTGGAAGAATCAAACATCTACCAAAGAAATTCAGCAACAGAAAAAAAAGAAAAAAGAAAAACCAAAGAAACACACTGATAAAACTCATGTCAGAAACTAATGGTTAATATAGCAAAACTATAATAGATTTGGACTCTATTATCTTTCGATTATGGACCCTATTGTGCTTCAACTTGGACCTTCATGTATCTGCAATGGAAAAATCGTGTCTAAATAAAGAAAATCCGTGCACACGCAAATTTGTGGTTGCCCATTATTTCTTATGCAATACCTAAAATTTTTAAAGTTGAACTAGATCCCATGATGAGAAACAGGGACCATTGGATATTGAAAATAAATAAATAACACATTTTTTATGACTCTTTAATTTAATTAAAAAAAAAAAACTTATAGAATTTTGGGACTTACCCGTTGGAAGAAGGCAGAATTTTGATCAAAAGCTCCTAGCTTATCAGATTTAAACTACTAGAAGGCCACAATTGAGTAAAGCCGTTGAAAAGATGTTCTGTTCTGTTCTGTTCTGTTCTGCTCAGTATATATACGTCCACTTCCCAGGATCTTCGAGGAAATTTACCCAGAAATTTGTGAAAAACTCAAGCAGAAAGTCGAGTCCTCACAGAACTTCCCGTGCAGCCCTTCCGTAGATGAGCAAAGTGAAGAGAAAACAGTAGCTCCAGAGAAACTTCACACCAGAGCAAAACCCATTTCTCAAACTCATGATACTCCTTTCGATGATCAATCAAGCTTGCTCTCTTTACAGATAAAATCTTACGGAAAATCCCATACCAGAAACCAAGAGAGATTCAGAAGAAAAGAACAGAAAAGAAAAGAAAAGAAAAGAAAAGCTTTCTCGGGGAAACTTGAGACGAGTTGAAGTCTTTGTTTCTTTCCTTCTTTGTTTCTTGCGCTTGAATGCTTTATCTGATAGCTCAAGACCAAGTAAAGACACGAGCTTTTGTAAATCAGAGAGAGACGAGAGACGGCGTCAACCGTATCACGTTTGCGTCTTGTTTCGTGTGGAGGAGAGAGAGTGAGAGAAAAAGTCTGCGCAGAAAGAGTAAAGATAATATGGGTCTATTTTTTTCCAATTTATTCTTTTTAAATTTTTTGGGTATTTTTCATTTCGGTTAATAAAATAATTATATTTAAAAATTTGGTCTCAATTTCATCTCCATTAACAAAAAAAATTGAGCGAAATAACATTACCTTTGGTAGAAATAAAAAATATTTTATAGAATAAACAATATAAAAATTCTTAAAATAAAGTATCAAATTTCAAAAAAGAATCTTAAATTTTATGGCATTTTAAAAACAACACATTTTTTAAAAAATTTTATCAAGAAAAAAATATACTTTAGAAACAAATTTAGTCTAATTAATAATATATTTGTCTTATCCCCTCATTTTTTTTGTCTAAAAATCTACAAAGGATAAAATTGAAACAAAATTTTCAAATTCAATAGATACATTTGTAGTTTCTTAAAACAGATAAATAAATTGAGAAAAATTAAAACTAGAAAGTATAGTTATGTTGCTAACCCTTTTCATTTTTCTAAAACTGCAAAAGTATGCCAATTTTTCAATGGGAACCGAAAAAGATATCTATCTACGAGTTTCTATCTTTCTACATGATCTGTATAAGAAAGTGATTTTGATAAGATCTAACGATTTTAAAATATACACCACGAGTGGGGTTTTCATTGGAGATATCCCTTAAAAATATTTCTAAATTTAAAAAATATATATTAATTTCATCCCTCGATATATTTTTTAAAAAATAATTAGAATGAAGGAAAAAAAAAGTAAAAAAACTCTTAACAAAGTTATAAAAAATGAGTGAAATAATTAAATTAAAATATTAAACATGATATAATTCTTTTTTTTTTAAGCAAACAAGATTGCCATCATAATTTTTTTGAGTAAAAAATAAATTTTATACAAAATATTTTTCATAAATTGTATAAAGATATTACGTTATATTTTTTAAATTAAGAAGACACCTTTATAGTTTCTAATGCTGAAGAAATTAAAAGATAAATAATTTAAGAACTATTTATGTAATTAATTCTAAATATAATGACATATTAAAAAAATCCCAAAAGATATTATATGGCCCCATAATTATTTTTTATTAAAGTTAATTATAAAATTATACCCCCTAATTTTAATTTTTTTAATTATCTTTTTATTTTTAGAAACTATAAAAATATTATTTATATTTAAAAAAATTGTTTCAATTTTATTCATCCTAAACCTTTTTGACTAAAATATATAGATATAAGATAAAGATACTTTTAATTAGACCCAATTTATTTCTTAAATATATTTTTTTCTTAATTTTTTTTTTAAAATATTTTTATATTTAAAAACCACGAAATTCTAGGTCTTTTGTTTAAATAAAATGTTTTGTTTTACGTTTTTTTATGTTTTGAAATCCGTAAAATATTTTTCATAATTGTTTAAGAGTAATTATGTTATTTTGTTCAATTTTTTATATTCATAAGTAAAACTGAAATTAATGTTTAAATTTAAATTACATTTTTATAGTTTTCAAAAACAGATAAATAAATTGATAAATAATTAAAATTAATAGATACAAACATTTAAATATTTTCTTATTTATCAAAAAAGGTCATCCAAACCCACCTGCCTGTTACGGCTGTGATGATTTTGCGCCCCGCACATTGTGAGAAAAGGTTGGTTTTGTGGGGCCCGCGTCTTCCAAACTTGCTCGCGGCCAAATAGGCTATGACGGTATTTAAAGTGAATGCTTGGTGACGGTGAGCCGACACAAACAAAAGTGCTGACGCTTGCCGTTGCGCAGGCTTTCCTGAACGACACACAAATGTTAAAATTATAAAATTTCCAATTTCCAAATGGGTGAAAAAATATGTCCTTTTCACATTTTCCTAAATCCTAAATGATATAATAAAAGGTCAAAAATAAAGCTTCTCGTGGTTGACTCAACAAAAACTATGTCAATTTCTTTGCTGCTTCCATCTAGTTATACATAGAGTGGAGAAGTTTCTTCGTTAGAGTGGAGAAGTTTCTTTGTTTGATTAGTGCAAGTAAAACCAAATTTGTTGGTGTTTTGAAAGAAAAAACCAAAAAAATACAAAAATCAAAGTTGTCCGTAGTTGGTAGTAGTTAAAGACGTAACACATCTTCAACTAATATTGGTATGTTTAATAATTTTAGTTTCTACCAAAGTTTTTAATCACTATAGTGTAAAGCTTTTAAATACTACAATGTTAAAAAAACGATTTATAAAACAAAACTCTCACATACTATAATATTTTTAATAAAAAATGATTTAAACCTTTCGTCTAAACATCCTAATAATTATATAAATATATATAGATATATATATATGTGTGTGTGTATAATTTTCCAACAGTTGAGTGATGCTTGTTTTCTAAGGAAAAGGCCCATATGAGGTGAGTCCTAATTATTTTATGCTTTACTTTTTCGTTTTTGTTGGAATAGTTGAATTGGTATTTGCTCTTTTGGGGGGTCTATTTTTGCATTTGGTTGGCCTTGGCCAGACGAAAGGCATACAGAACCTTTAAAAGCGAACAAATGAGAGTCAAATGTGGGGTCTGCCTGAAAACCTAGAGAAATCAGCGAAGATTTTTCCATTATTATATTTTCCTGGAAATCAGCAAGGTATTACTTTGTAAACTTTATATAAAAGTCCTGGAAAATATACATTAAAAATAATATAAAATAAACCCACTTTAAAGCTTCTAATCCAAGCCAGCAGCCCCACTTCCTAGTTCCTACGTTATGGCATTACCAGAGGTACTTTTTTTTTTTTTTTTTTTAACATAGCAGGGAACTTGAAAGCCTAAAATATCAAAAGTATATTCACATCTCACCCAACTAGCCGTGGCAATGATCATTAACATTAATTTTTTCCAACTTCTTATAATTTAAAATTATTAAGTTCAAACAATCATTATAATTATTCTAACAACTATTGTTACAGCTCAATGTCAATTCTTACATATCTCTTCTTCTTTTTATAAGATAAAATATTTTATATTTCAAAACAAAAAAAACAATTATAGCTTGTTTGGAAATACTAGTTCGGTCTGACTCATTTCAGTTTGAAAAAGTTTTATTAATACATTTTTTTTTATAAAATTTCAATTACTGCAATTTTTTTTTTAAAATGAGCTTTTTATTTCGAAACAATGAACCAAATAGATTATAATCAATTTTAATTTAACAACTTTTGTTGTACATATATTAAGAAAAATGTTGTTACAATTTCCCCTCTCTCTTTTTTAATATGCACCTGTTTTCACTTTATCCTATTTGATTGTATTTGACTTTGTCATTCGTTTTATACCTTACTATACATTTTTCATGTAATTCCTATTTTCAAAATTTATCATTCTTCATGGCTATCTCCTATATTATTATTACTATAAGTAATACTTTTGTGGGTTTTACCTATATTTTTTTTAATTATTTGTCATTGAAAACAACATATTCCCATTTGTCTTAACAAAAACTTACATGAGTGATTGATCCTTTTTTTTTCCGTCAAAATAGAAGACTTACGTCTTGTTTTCTACAAACAGAAGGACACTTCAGTTGTATTTATTTGTGACGGAAAGTTTGTGCAAGAGAAAAAGGCCGTATGTGTAAGCGACTTCTTGTTTTCATTTCAGATGGTTAAAAGGAAACAATCCAAGTCGCTTTTCATATGAAAATTAAAAAGGGATCAATGGTCCTTAATCTTTTATTCATTTTATAATAATGTCCTTAAACTTTTGATTTGATGCAAATGGTCCCCAAACTTAATGCTTTATAGCACAATTAGTCTATCAGAAAATAGCTTTCTAATTACTAATTTGTGATGATAAGGGGAACCATGAATGCTTGATGCTGTGAAAAACGGAGGCAAATGGAATTCTGTAAGTCTTAGTTTCGTATAATTCTAATTGTCTCATTTTTTAAAAAAATTACATTCGATCCCCCAAAACGCTTTTTCCTTATATCAATTGGGGTGATCATATTTTTCTATTGGACATAAATCATAATGATGCAAAACTATAAAATCATGAACCAATTGTACTAAACTAAAAATTCAAGGACAATATTGTCATATAAATAAGAGCTCACGGACCATTTGCGCCAAAAACCCAAATTAAAAAGCAACGAAATGTTCTACTTCCTAGGAAACGACATACAGTAAAATGTCCAAATGTTGTCGTTTCTTTGAAACTCATGCAGTTGTTGGACGACACTCAGTCAAATTTAAAGGCAAATATGAGAGGGACAACGAAGTGTCGTTTTTTTCCCTGGGAAAACACACAACAGGTGCCGTCTCGAGTTCTAAAAAACATTACGTCGGCTCATGTTCCAAAAGGAAACAACATGACAGTTTATTCACCATATCGTTGATACAACAATATCGCTTTACTTTGTGGAATATTGTCGTGACAAAGAATAATGTAGCTGCTTATTCTCTAGAAAACGACAAGTAATTTGCTTTAATAAAATCAACGACTTGCTCTATTTACTTATTTATTTTTCACTGCAGAACTTGTTTGCTTCATAACATCACAAAAGAATGGTCGCAAAGAAAAAGGGCTTATCATGCAAATACGACATATGGCTTTGTTAAGGAAAAACGACATGAAAAGGTTCACCAAAAAATATATCCTGCAAAAAAAAAAAAAAAATCAAGCTCATTTCATTAAACAATGCGAAGTATAAACCGCAAATTAGGGTCCTGAATGAGCGGCTTCGGTGGGTGGCGGGCGGATTGGAGGACAAGATTCATGACCCTTTGGCATTGTTTCACAAAATGATTATGAACATTTCCAATAAAAGCATCTTGATAATGATACTGAAATAACGATTGTTTAGCATTTGTGAGAAAATAATAATAATAATAATAATAAAATGTTTGCATATTTTGATATAAAAAAAAAAGAAAAAAAAATTCTTTAGAGTCGTTTTTCTTTTTACGTTTTTATTTTTAGGCCTTATATATTCAACATATATTAAAAAAAAAAAACATAAGTAACATAGTTTGAATTGTTTCTTATACTCAAAACAATCTTTCTAGAAAAATAACCAAACACAATTCATTAACGATTCATTCCAAAAGAAAAATTTCACGTGTAAATAACGTGCACTTAAATGACATGAGATCATAAGAATTTTAATAATGGCCAAATTTGTCATTAACCAGTCATTACAAACAGATCTCAATTTTATGTTATGTAAAAAAGCTGGACAAGCGCGCTTTTTTTTTTTTCTTTTTTTTTTTTTGGGTATCAATTTAATTCTCTTCTGAAAACTATTATGTAATTAATTGATTCATTTTATACACTGTCATTTACATTTGCTGGTATCCACAGTTTGAATTGATTAAGAATCAGGCATTTCCCTTTTTTCATTTTCATATTTCAATGGATTATCAGCACGGTTAGTCCATCAAATAATTACGAGCATTATCAAAATAAAAAATTTAAGGTCTTAAGTGAGGCTCGTGATTTAAGTACTAACAGTACTAATGATCCTTTTTTTAATATGCTCAAATCTTATGTACCGCAATAGTCAATTTCAAGACGTTCGAGAGGTGCATTGTAATTAGAGATTCTTAAATGTTATTTGATGTTACTTTAAGAGCATGTTTACCAAATCGTAAATATATGTAAAGAAAAAGGTAATCGCGTCGGTTGGTCAACTGCATTGGATTGAATTATAGAGTTATTTTTAGACTGGATAGGATTATGTTGAATCTTATGTTTGGTGCATCATCGGACTGAACTAAATTAAATTGTTTGATAAATTTAATTTTATTAAACTAACCATTAAATTACTTAGCCAAGAAAAACTAATTAATAAATTATGTAAATTTAACGCTTATGAGCTCATTATTTGACTTCAAAATCAATATAGCTGAAACCTCAATTGACAAGAGTATGCCGCAAGTCCAATTGACTCTTACGTTCTACTTCTATCTGACCAATGTAAAACAAAGTTACAAACTAGAGCTTTAAAGCTAAAATACTTCAACAGCCAGAGCAACAGAATCATCTCAAAGAATCACTGACTTCCGACTTCTCTTGATCATTAGACTGTTTTATCAGGTTCCAGAAATAACCCATATTTCAAAATATGCACAAGATTTCTGTCAGACAAGTTCCTAATCTCATCTACTTCTCACTTATTTTCAGCAGTTAAAATAAGAAAATCATCTCAAAAGGACTCCTTTTTCACCAGAACCAGACCAAGCTCAATTCTCAAAATGTGCACAAGATTTTGGTTAGACCAATTAAAAGAAAACACTTTCTATGAAAAACAGATATTCATCTACTCAAAAATCATTTAAGCTTCTTTGAAACCAAAGAATTCTAAAAACAAACCAAAAGTTCAATCCGGACAGAATTTCATCAGCTAGAAGATCTTGTAATCTCCTAAGCAACTTCATGAGCTCTCACACTCAGTAATGTGGACTTCTCGAACTCCAAAAACTAATCCTAAACTGGGAAAACAAATCACACTACCTCTTCCTTCTGGCAAACAAAGCCTTAAGTTGACTTAACTATCATCTTCCCAATTCTCACAAAACCAGAGAATTTCAGTGCAGAAATTAAACTTTCTTTTCTAATTCCATATTTCCTTAGCTTAAAAGCATTTATCTATTCAACGAGTAAAACAACAAATTCACCAAAAATACACATCAAATTCAATTTTTTACTCAAATACCCCAATTTTAGAGAGAGAGAGAGAGTTATAGAGTACAAGCGAAGAAGAGGATGAAGAGAGAGGCCTAGTTGTAGGCATAGTGCCTGATGTTCTCTTGGACGTGGAGGCAAGCCTAAGAGGCGGAGGAAGGGAAGGAGTAGGCGTCGGAGGAGGCGAAGAAGGCAGAGGTCCACGGTGGCGTCTAGGTGGATAAGTAGTTGGAGGAGAGCTTCGCAAATGGATTGAAGCTGAAGAGAGAGAAGAACTTAACGAAGCAAGAGAAGAGTGGCAGAAGGCTGAGGGATAGTGGATTCGACGAGGGAGCTGGACGTCGCTGTCTATTACAACCCGTCTTTTTCGGGCTGTGATAAAATTCTTTCTTTCTTACTTAGGGGCAAAAATTTAAGAATTTTTTTTTTTTTATACTGAAATGAATAATTCACATACAATAATTTTGGTAACTCCCAAAATACTTTCACATACTTGTATTTACATAATCATTCTTACTTTTACAACATTTCTTTCTTTTTAAACATTCCATTTTAAAACAACTTAGTACAGATATGCAGCGGAAACATACAATAGCGGACTCCATACCTGACATGCACATATTATCCGTCCGTTAGCTCACCGTTAAAATTTATTCTGACCTTCTCGTCGGAATACCTACAGCATGAAATACTTAATGAGCTATTGCCCAATAAGTCCCATAATCCCACATGGATAATCAAATGAATGCATGATTCGATTATGCTTTTTTATGAACTTTTCTTATATTCATCATTTCTTATCTTTCGTTAGGGCCCAAGTGTTCGTACCATTGTGCAATATCATTTAGGTCTACGTAACACCGTGACCATATTTTATCCTTTAAACTCCCCTTACTTCGGGAGTCGGTACGACATTTTTCTTAACTTCTGGTGACGTAGTTACCAATCTATTTAATATGGTTGTCATACTAGGCATGAAATGATAATCACATGTTATCCATGGTACATAAATTCGTATGCATAGCAGAGTACACACAAGTATCTACTTCATATACATACATGTATTCATTATTGTACATATAGGTACACAGTATAAGGTATATAACAATACATAACATGTTATATACTTAGGTATTCTAATCGTATACATACAAGTATTGATTCTATACCTCTAGGCATTCATTTCATAGCAACATACAAGTTTACATTGCACTAGATTCCCAAATATTCACATACACGTATTTTACACCTATAATTTTATACTGTAGGTAGGAAGGGTACTTACTTGCTTTAGAGCACTGTAAAACCAAATTTAGTCATCTTTCTCCTAGACTCCTAGGATCTTATTGGCCAATTACAAAACTATTAGCCAATTACAATACGTTTCATTACAAAATGTTCGTTACTTAATTTTTCGAGTTGTATAACTATACACAACTCTGCAAATACTGGTTTATTTATTTCTTTCTAATTCTACCCTATCGTCACTTACGAAGGGTGTGAATCTTTCTGATCACTTTCTTTTTCCATTTGAGACCTTTTTAGAGCTATTGGGGTTATTCGGGTAAAAATGACGATTTTGCGCTTCGTGACCTTACTGACCGACCCGAGCCCGATCTCGTCATTTTAACATCAATAGCCACTTATTAACTTAAGAATAATGTCCTAGTGGCTCGTATCACTGTATTTCCTTCTTATGCCTATTTTCATAAAACTTTACGGTTGAGCCCCTAAACCAAAAATTTTGACAATTTTACCCCTCGAGGCTAAAATTTTTCTATTTACACCACAATTTCCTATTTTCATAAGAAACATTTTTGCTTGAAGTACCATACCTCAAATCATTTTGAAAAATGACGTTTTTGCTATTTTAACACTTTTTTACTTTTAACAATTTCTTGAAAATTCAAAAGCTCACAAACGGTTGAGTTTTTCGACGAACCGTTCACAATAATTAGCAGTTTCATCTAGATCTACAACTTTTATGTTTTAACTTTTCTCAAAATCTTATTGTACATGGGTGTTCTCGGCCATTTTTAAAATCTAACGAGAAAAGAAGCTTTCTTTCAATTTAGTCCTTAGGACGTTTTTGTCAAAATCCTTTTCAAAATTTCAAATCTACCCCTGTGGAGACCATTCCATGCCCAACTCAGGTCATTCTCATGCTCAAACCTCATTTTTACAAAATTTAACCTTAAAATTGCAAAAATATATTTTATGCAAAAATTATCATTTTACACCATAAATCAAAATTTCACAATTAAAACATGCCATTCATCACCTTCCCATGAAATTCCATCAAACATAAGCCCAAAAACTCATATGGGTTTGAAAGAATAAAAATCCATAAAAAATTCATTAAATTTCAAAACTTTAAAACTCAAAACTTACCAAAATAACCTCATTTTGATTTCTAGCCTTGAAATTCCTTTTGAACTGTCTTCTAAGCCTCCTTTTCATGCAAAAATAGCATGGGTTAATATTCTTTCTTCAACCCATGAGAAATCCTTTAAAAACTCATTAAAAAGTTTAGAATTTCACCTTAAATCTTGTGAAAATCCTTGAATTTGCTTGTAAAAATTGTTTTGGGGTTATTTTTGCAAAGTTTGAGGTTGAGAAATTTTTTTGAAGGTCTCAACAATGGCTGCCGAACTTGGGAGGAGAAGAAAGAGAAAAATTTGTGATAACTAAGCCTTAAATGCATCCTTATCCCACTTGGTAACTCATGGTCACCCACTTGATTACCCCTTAGGTGTCCTCATGTTATTGGGCCACATTTCTAGCCTTGGTAGCCCAATCAAATTCGATTGGGTGTCCATTTAGTGGAGCTAAAAATCTATACTGTGTAATTTTTTGTCACACAGTATTTTTCTTATACTGCCATAGTCAAATCAGTGTATTTCCTATCTTTAGACTGTATAAAAATATTTAACTTACTTTTCGTTCAATTTTAGAGGCCAATCATAACATTTTACGTATCTGTGTTTTCACTTAACAGTATTCTTATACTGCTCTGGCCTCCATTCTACCCTAAGTTAAGGTTTAGACAACCTCTGTGTCGTATTTACATTCTAATCATCCATTCGTTTATACCATAATTTTACAATTAATTGTGATATAAAATTCATTTTATGGGTATTATTTACAAATTTTTGAGTAATTCAACTCATAAAATCTGTATTCTACCATACCCAACATTTCATCACTTTTGCCATAAGACATGCAATCAATGCCGTTTATTTATACTTTATCGTAATTTTACAAAAATTACATTTTTTAAAAGTAAATTCATTAATTAAACCTAATTAAATATTAAGTTTTATTAATGAAATTTCCTCGGTCATTACACCGTCAATGTTAAGGGTGTCATCACTGTCACCGTTGAGAAGTTCGCCGTAGTTGAAGGGTTGCTAGCTTTGGAGAGGCTGATACACGTTGGTGGGTGATAGGTTTGAGGAAAAAAAAAACATTTATCCGAGACCCAGGATTATTAATCCCATATGCTTAGCATTTAGTGGCCCTTAAGGATTTCTTTGTGTCCCTGATATTTGAACCTAAGACTTTCCTTCTTATAAGGCTCTTAAGTTAAGTGTCACTTGAACCTAAGACTTCCCTTCTTATAAGGCTTTTAAGTCAAGTGTTGGTACTAATTACTTAAAGGTCAATTGGTACTAACACTTAAACTTACTAACTTTATAAAAAGGGAGGTCTTAGGTTCAAGTGTTGGAGGACGCAAAGAAATCTCTGAAGGCCACTAGGTACCCAAGGGGGGCAGTATGTATGAGTAATGAGTATAAGACCCGCAAGTCTATGAGCCTGAAAAGGGGCTCAATGGAAGATTAAGGCATTATAATAAAAATATTACTATTAAGGTCTTGTTAACTTCTGTTTCATTGCGCATTATTCATCAATCAATTTATGATAAAATGTATTCAATATCGTTAAGTAACGAATAAGGAAACCTCTCGTAAGAGGGGTGTTACAATAGGATTGAAAAGTAGAGTAAAATATTAGAAGCGAACATTATTTATTCTCTTTTCTAGTGTTTACTTATTTGATGGGATAATGAAAAACAATCTAATTACTTTTTTAGTATTTACTTATTTAGAAATGAGGATCTTATTCAATATAATTACTAAAATATTCTTTTTTTTATAACTAACAGCTGTTAAATAATAACACTTGAATTTGGACATTTAAATAAATATGGTATTCATTCCTTTGATAGGTAATCAATATTAAAAGATATGAGAAGATTGATATTCTCTTTCCTTATTCTTTATATTGAGTGGGGCTCACAAAACTCTCATTACTGATTTTATAAGTAAACATATAATTTAAAGGAAAAAGGATTTACTCTTTTTTTTTTTTTTTCCATTGATGCAAAGTAAACATGTCCTAAGTTCTTTTTTTTTTTAGGGTGTTTGAGGTTGTGACTCTAAATATGCAAAAGTAAACTCTATTCCTTTGCAAGTAGCACGAACTCCGTCCTAAGATTAGCATCACGATGACCACTGACGGAGCTACTTTTAAGTGAGTAGGGGCACGTGTTCTCAGTCATTTTTTAAAATTTAAAATTTTATCCTTATTTTGTAGCTTAAAATTTTAGTTATACCCCTATTTAAAAAAAAAAAATTACAACCATGTCATCACAGAATAATGAAAAAATATTGTTATGCCTTACATGAAATAATTGAAATATATTATTTTGTATCTACAAAATAACTTAAATATGTCATTACA
Organism: Artocarpus hirsutus; assembly: GCA_946598075.1. NCBI lineage: Eukaryota > Viridiplantae > Streptophyta > Magnoliopsida > Rosales > Moraceae > Artocarpus > Artocarpus hirsutus. Next base: position 82,415 of record CAMOHE010049228.1, read on the forward strand.
CCCTTATTTTATAAGAAAAATTATAATTATGCCTTACTCAATCATTAAAATATATACTTAATATTTTCATTTAATAAATTTTTATTTCTAATTTTTGACGTGTATCTTCATTGATAAAAAGTTTTGGCTCTGCCATACTGGCGACGACAAACTTATAGATGCAGTTTTGACGGCCAGAGATCCAGCGGTGGCAGGGGCATCTGACCAGGAACCCTCATCCATTTCTCTCACCAAGGACGCGGTAACCCCGCGAGCCAAAATAAAAACCGGCCTGCATGTTAAAGAAGGCGGGAAGGTTTGGAAACGTAGCTGTGATGACATGACCCCTTTTTGACGCATCTTCTTTTGTTTTGTCGTTTTATTGTGGCTGCGGGTCTTTAAAATTACACATGTCGTTTCCTATCGTCAGAAGAACAGTAAGCAATACGTCTTTTGTGCTATCCACTTCCGAAAATATGACGACGGCATGTCATTGTTTAATCAAAACAACAGCTTTCAAAATGACGTTCGAGAAAGGAACATGTTCAATTTTGTCATACCACACTCAATAGAAACGACATATCGAATAGAGTTTAACAAGAACATTAGTATTACTAAAAACGACATATGGCAGATGTCGTTTTATTCTACTATACCCTCTAGTCCAAAGCATTTTCCTGCTGGATTTTATTTTTATCAGAACAACTTGGCCTTGACGTTTACATAACTTTTTGCTCAATTAGATATACTCCTATATGTTCAAAAAGGACTTTTTTTTTAATTACATTTTAAAGTAAATGTTCTTAATAATGTAGGAGAAAGAGGGGGGATTTGTAAATGTTTAAAGTAAAAAAAATGAACTTTTTTTCTAACAATTTAAGAATCAATCATTTACATGACTGAAAATTGAGATATTAAACATACTTGCCAATCAATAATTAAAAAAAAAAGAGATTAAGAATTACCAAAGTAGTTTTTTTAAGAACATTTACTGTTTAACAAAGTTAGGGATACCTACTTAACGTTGACTTTAAAAAGGTCACCTATTGCAGTCTTTCGTGTGTTTAATAATAAGAATAATAATGATAATAATAATAATTAAACCAAATAGCTCTAGAAGTCCTTGAACTTTTACATTGAGACAATTTAGTCATTGAATTAATATAATGGCTAAAATAGTCTTTGAACTTTTAACATTATGACAATTTGGTCCTTGAATTCATTTAACAAGCTAAAAAATCTATGAATTTTTAACATTATAATAATATAATCCTTGAATTAATATAATATGCTAAAATAGTGATGGTCGATGCGGTGGCAATATAATGACATAGGACTGCAGTGTGGCTAGTAGGGTGAGGTAATTAGTGAGGTAGCTAAGAAGTGGTTTTGTTGCAAAAAAGGTGCAGTAAAGGGGTGACGTAAGGTTAGTCTTGTAGGGAGGAGTGCTGCAGGGTGACGACCACCGTGATATTTTCCATTTAAATTTTAACGGTGACTAATAGATAGGACTGATTTTGTTATTAAACATTAATTTATGGACTATTTTAGCCTATTAACTTAGTTTAACAGCCAAATTGTCACAATATTAAAAATACATGTGCTATTTTAACATATTAAATTAATTTAAGGACTAAATTATCACAATGTTAAAAGTTTAAGGACCTTTAAAGCTAATAATAATAATAATAATAATAATAATAATAATAATAATAATAATAATAATAATAGCATTAAGTTATAATTAACAAACGACAAGTTGTTCTCATTACCAAGATGATGTAATGTTCATAGATTTTACACACAACAAATCAAGAGAATCCAGAAAGGAAAACCCGTTTCTTTTATATATTGACCATTTCAAAATTACCACCTAGTCTTACAAACGACTTAGAGCTCGTTTGTTTTAAGAATTCTTTAGATTTTTTAGATTCAAATTTGGATTTGAGTATTAAAAATCTTTTAGATACGTGTCTGTTTTCCCTAAAATCTAAATCTTTTGAGTATCAATAATCTAAAAGCCTGATTATTTAAAAAATTCTTTGGATGCTTTGAACTCAAATTTGGATTCGACTAATAAGAATCTTTTGAATACATGTTTGTTTTCGCCAAAATTCGAATCCTTTGAGTATCAAAAGTCTAAAGTTTCAAAGTTTTGAGTCTCCTAAACTTTTGATACTCGGATATCTCTATTACAGTAAAAACTGAAATTTTTCCTCTTATATTTGAAAAAAAAAATCATAACTTCTTCATTTGTTATCCAATTGAGATGATTCTTTTTTCATTGTATTCCTAGTGAAAAGATAAATAAATTAAAATCTATATTGCATCTGTTTTAGGATTATTAACATTAAGATTTTATTAGATTTGTTGATAAATCAAAAACTATTTTCACTACCTTTCTAAACATAAATTCTAATTTTATTTCATACTCAGATTAAAACTTAAATGTATATCCAAACATCAATTCGGATAACAATTCAAATCATCAACTCAAATCTTAATTCAAATCACTCTAACTCAAATTAAATTACTAATTCAAATTTATTTACCAAACGGACCTTTAATCAAGGACATTCTTCAAGCTACGTTGAATAAGTTACCTATTTTAAGTCTTTAGTCATTGTTTATAAACGTCAAGTTACAAGTTTTTTGGTCCATGTTTATAGTCCTTTTTTCTAAACGATTATAAGCCTATTGAAGTATAATTATTTGTCGGTATTTTCACTTAGAATAAAAACAAAAACCAATCAATCGATGTATGGAAAGGGAAATCCGACATGGTGTTTTTATATTTCGTGAACAGTCATAATCAGCATTTTGGACACCATATAATAATAATAAGAAGAAGAAGAAGAAGAAGAAGAAGAATAAACAACAATAGAATAATATATAACAGTTCATACATTGCAATAACGACATTGATCTAGTTACACAGTAGAACCAGACAACATCAAGAGTACGTACGGGATGCATAGGAGAGAAAAAGAGAACATATAATATATGCATAGCAATAAATATATATATATATATATATATATATATTACATTATTTAGTATCACAATAGTCATGACGAGCAACTAATTTCTTCACACACTTCTATACACGTACTAGTACTTTTTTTTTTTTACAGCTTCAACTTCATTTCCATCGAAACCATGCATACATTAACCTGCAGGGCAAAAAATATATATATAAATTACTTAATTAATTAAGTAACGAGGAAATGACGTTCTATTTTTCAGCAGAAAGCTTAAAAAACTTAACATGAATATATATATATATATATATATATATTGAAATCAACAGATATTTAGACGTAAATATATTCACGTGAAGAATTTATTTACTAGTAAAAGGAAATAAAAGTTTTTCAGTTGTATTGGTAAAAAACTAACTAACTAACTAAGTAATAACAATAAAACCCTGACTAAAGACAAAGCAATATAATTAGAGAAAAAGCCTGCTTGAGAATGAAAAGAGGTAATTATAAAATATTCACGAGCTTGAGAAATTGTTAAGGGTTAGTTTTATACATTATATTATATTGTATTTTTTGATACAATATAATATAATATAATATAATATAATATAATATTATACTAGTAAAGAAACCTTTTTGCAAGCCTTATAAAAAAGGCTAGCTAAATTAATGGTTTTTTTTTTTTGGGTGATATCTCATCTCACATTAATTTATCGTAGCCAATCTGTTGTGAGCTAGTTGGCAAAGGACCATGAACTTGTTATCCAGAAAGGAACAGGCTTAGATGTCAGGGTGGGCTTTCTTTGGCTAAGGGACAGGATAAGAAGGTGAACATAGTGTGGTCAGTCCTCACCTTTTGCATTAAATATACATGACAAGAAAGTAGTTTTGGTGAATAGGATGCGGTTGGCTCTAATGATCAGAAAACAAATATATAAATAAAAAAAAACAATGGACCACACAAAAAAGTAGCCCCCTTCAAACTTCTTAATCTTGCACTTTCTTGGAATTTTCTACGGAACTACGCTAGTACACTACTAATATTATACATTGTATATATATGTGTGAGTATATATATATATATCACACACTATTATACAATTTAATGCAACGTGTCAAACCGAAGTCTTAACTAGGACATATTACAGTAGATATTAAGCTAGCTATTGCTTTCTAACATGGGTGTCTGTGAATATGTTTATGCCACAAAAGGAAAAAAAAAAGAAAAAGAAAAAGAAAGATAAAACACATGAGAAACGTGGTCTTTCTATCTAGTACGAGGTAAAAAACCAAAAGGGTAACTTGAAACAAAAGAGAAAAGAGAAAAGAAAAGAGAGAAAAGGGCAATATTATATTATACCTCCGGATTTTAAGACTAAAATGTGCCTGGGAGATCACTTCATTTGCCGCTTTTCCCAGCTGGCCTGTATTTGGGAAATGGGACTCTGCCAGATTCAATGTGCCTAATATCCTCTTCAAGGATCTCATAGTGCCTCTTCACTTCTTCTGCGGATTTTCCGCCGACGGCTCTCGCAACCTTCTCCCACCGGTCCGGCGTGTCCTTGTCGTACAAGGCCAACGCCCTCTCGAACTGCTTGTTTTGTGTCGGAGTCCATGAGCTAGAGACATGTGAAGAAGTCAAGGAGTTTGAAGCCATTTGTGGAAAAGCTATGTATCTAATTATTGATGCACTACTCAAGAAAAAAAATTGTTATAACAAAAATAAGTGTGTAGAAGGGAAAGAAATAAGGAAAGCAAGTTAGGGTGTTTTTGTTTTGTTGGTTTAGTTAGTGAAAGTGGGAAAGATTTTGTGTTGAGTAGAACTCAAACGTGAAGGGATGGCATGGGAAAGAGGATGAGCAAATGAGCTCCTTATAAGCAGGAGAAAAAGGGGTGTGATTTGTGGGTAGTGGGGTTATAAGCCAGTTGGGCGAATATATCTTCCAAAAGGGAAGAATATAAGTGACCCGTCTCCTTAGGAACCACAAGAGAGAAGGACAACGAAACAACTGCGAGTAAAAAAGAAGCAAAGATTGAAAGAAAGAGAGAATCAAGAGGAGGAAAGAGAAAACAAAGGGGGCCATGTTACTATTTAAACCGGGCAATATTCTTTATTCTGAAATAGGATTATGTATCTGGACTTAAATTTTCTGTTTAATTTTTTGTGTCTTAAATAATGTCTAATCGATTATATCATGATTTATTATTTAGTGAAAAATATTTAAAAGTTAATTAGACATTATTTTAAGCTTTTTAAATGATGTATGATAAAGGGATTAATTAGACATTATTTTAGACTCTAAAATTAGACAAATAATTTAAATATGTATCATGCAAATGTAAATGACATTGTTATATATATTTGGCACTAAAAAATGTATAAAAATGACATTTAATATGTAATTTGGATTTGTGTTTCAATACACATAATCTTATTTCACATATTATATATTTACTTTTTCTCATAATTATTAAAATTTAAAAATTATGAAAGTGAACTTTTGCATTTAATATAGCTTGAAAATGACGTCAACAAATTTTAATACATCAACTAATGACAATCAAATTAATACTGAAATTGGACATATATGCTACATTGCTGTTAAAGTTCTCACCAGCGATAACATGTGTCAAATAATTAACACCAAAATAGCTTTGTATAATGAAAGTATTTCTTTTCCAACTTTAAAATTTAACATGGACATAATAATTTGGCATTGCATTAGAAGGTGCTGGTAAGTAGAAAAGTTGAGACTTCTTTTATCGGTTACCGTCAGTGGACAAGGAAAATATCATATTGTACCATGCTAATAGCTGGAGGAGCAGATTTGTACCCTCTTGTCTTCTAATGATGGCAAAAGCAATGAGAAATATTTTGACTTTTTTTTTTTTTTGGAAAAAAATGGACATTTTTGTGTGGCAGATAGATGATCATTTCTGTAATAAAATCTCATGGACTCTCAATTTCATATCAGGAATTATTATACAGGAATATGTTCTGATTTAATTCTGTCCCATCAATTATAACAGACGATTCTTTTGCCCACCTTTGTGATTAAGGTTTATGGTAGCAGCTCAATTCAAGAATTGGACAAATTTAACTTCTATTTATAGTAGTGCTCTTCAATATTATTCATGTGATGAAACCTATGGACTAATTTGTAGACCTGACATGGCAAATGGTCTTTTTATAATCGTTGCTAAATCATTATAACCACTAATTGCTAAATGTTCTATCGTTTCGTTGGCCAACAATGGTTTGATTGATGTTTGTTTGTTTGGCCTTTCTGATTATTATTAGCTAGATTAGTCCTCTTTTCATTTCTTTTCAATTGAAAAAACATAACAGTTTTTTTAATAGATCATAAAACCTAGGGCAAGATATGCATTTTAGTGCTATCATTAATAGGCTATGTTATTTTAACCATATAATCAACTTTTTAACAATATGATATAATATAATTGAAAACAATTTTACATCATCATCGATTAGACTATCAAAAATGAACAAGACCGATTAATAAGATCAAAATATTTTGTTCTTTGTTCTCTTTTTAGATAGAATGGAGGTATATATGGAAACGTTTCAAAGATGCTTTATCGTCTGAGTCACAATTTTACGGAGTAGACGTTTTGGAATAAGGGGAAATGTATGGTCTAACTAAACTCCTTGTCACGGATTCTTTTTTTTTTTTCACCTTTGTGTGGGGGACACAGCCGTACTCACCTTATCAATGTCTAAATGTTGATTTTGACATTCATTTTGTTTGCTATTGATCTAGTACTAACAACCGAAAAATTTGACCCGGATTTTGCAATATTATCTATCATAGACTATTTATAGGGGACTATTCTACAAGAGCATGTAAAATGTGGAGTTAACACACGTCATTTTTGCACTATGAATGCAGAAATTATGACCCTCTTGGACACTTTCTTTGTTATGGATCAAATATTTGTACGGACAAGGATTTCGCAATATCAGTAGGTGTAGGACTTTTAAGTGAGAGGACTATGTAAAATGTCTTTATGAAACATCTATATATATATATATATATGTTATTTTCACAGAATATATAGAAGTGATTATAACCCTTACTTGATACAAGTTTAACTTTATTTATTTATTTTTTCGTCTTCTTCATTATTACAAGCCCTCTAGGTGAGGACTTTGGGAGGTCAAATTCTCTGCATTTTTCACTCTTTTTTTTATTTTTTTTTATAGTCTTGCAGAATTTTATTGATGAGGATTTAGGAATACTTATAGGGCCCAGCTTATCATTATATATTACTATCAGGTCTTGGAAAGAATCAAATTGTGTGCAAATTTTGTGCTTTGCTTTTTTACATTTTAACGGTATTTCCTGTATATTCCTTTGGTAGCTTAGCCAGTTTGACATTCAATATGTGGTTTTTTTTCAGACTAATTTGTTGGTCGGTTTGTACTCAACTGGACCAGTTCCAAATCTTAAATGATCTCCTTGCTGATGGATTCTTTATCGTCTAGTGGCTCTTTTTTTCTAATCTCTCCTCTCTCCTTTTTTTCTTATTTAATTTTTTTTTTCACTTTGTCGATGCACACACCATGGTTCTTGATTCTTCCACTTGTAGTTATTCGAGAGCCAATAGATGGTCTCAATTTGTTGCTAAAAAGATATATATATATGTATTTATATTTGTGCCTTAAAAATGTGAGGTATATTCTCAATTCTTGAGATAATATCTCATTGGCAGATACTCAGAATTTCCCTTGCCTACCTAGCAAGTTGCTTGGAGGCACTGATTGCCCTTTTACCAATTGCATTTATTTTTTCACATTATTGTATTTCCCAGCAAGAATCCACAAAATGCGTTCTGAGTTTTTTTTAAATTATTTTTTTAATATTTTTTAAAGCCCACTAAACTGAATTTCAACTTTCAACAAGCTGACAATTGGCTTAATTAATTATAAACTTTATCCACCCTTAACCCGGAATACTTGCTTTAGTATTTACCAGATTAGCATTCAGGAGATTTAGATGCTGTCAAAAAATCCTGCTAAATCTGTTTCCAAATCTGACGTATGAGATCATCATTATATTATTTTTTTGTCCTAATTATAATCATATAATATCTACAGCTTCTGCACAAGAACCACTGTTATGACATGTTTAATTCTTTCCTGGGATTTTTAGCTTGTTTCCCAAGGAGTAGTAGAAATCATGGGACAAAGTTTTGGAAGATCATTTTGATATGATTGGCTGAAAGAGACTTTTTGAAAAAAGTGTTAATAAGCGAGAATCTGTACTAATAGTGGTCCTTATAGTGCCCAAATCTCTCTGATATTTGGAATCCTTATCACCTCAAGTCTACCTCCATAGTGCTAGGAAAAAAAAATTTTGCTGATTCCTTTTGTTTTTACCCTGGTGCAGTTGATACATATTGTGTTATGATTTCATCTTCATGAATAGCTTTTTAAAGGCCTAATAAGCTTAATATTTCAGGGTGGTTCATAGTCCACAAAATCTGATCATGATCAGGGAACCATTTTTTTTTTAGAGAACTTTGAACAAAACAAAGGTCATATTCTCTACTAAAATAATTATTTGGAAGAAGAATCTGAATCTGCATTTTTCGGTGATTTTGTTTTCCTATGCACAAACATACATATATATATATATGTACTTGTGTATATATATAAAGATAATATACCAATCAAATATTTCTCTATAAAGCGTGCGGCTCATAAGGGTTTAGATAGAGCTAGGTGTATAGATATAATGATACATAGATCTAGATTTGCTTTTTGTCACATTGCGAGCAAAAAACTGATATGAGATTATGCGTTATCTTTTTTGCATGAAAAGTTAGTAAGTGTGTTCAGGTAGAAATAAGTGATAAAAGATTTGTGGACTATATGAGTTTGAGAAGACAAGCAATTATTGAGCAAATAATACATATAAATTATTATGAAAATACAACTCGATATATATGTAGGTATATGCATGTCTGTCTCTGTGTGTGTGTGTGTGTGTGTGTGTGTGTATAATTGGATTTGGAAAGGGCTTGACTTTGAACAGGTGGGCTTTCTATAATCTGCGTTTTGTTGTATTGGCCAAACCCTATATCTATAGCATATGAGCCGTTTTTTAGGACTCCTTGGAGATTTAACTGTACTACTGTGGTATGGCTTCGTCGTATATAACCTGCACAGGCTGGTTTTGGGTTATGCAATCGTGGGCAAAGATTTTTTTTACACACACACACACACACAATTGTAAAGAGCAATCTGGAACAACTAACGACAATAAAGAGTGATCTTTTTTCACTCTTTTTTAGTTTCTGAGAAACTCATGAAACCCCAAAGTATAGATGGACATTTGGTGCTAAAGAAGATCATTGATTATTTTTACTCACGAACAAAAAGGAGATTATAAACAGGACTGCATTTCATATATATATATATATATATATATAGACATATATAAACCTTCATACATGTGTTTATGTCTTTCTTTTTTCTTTGACGAAGTGGTGTTTCTTTTGCAAATTGCTATATCTTTATACATAATTAAGAAGCTTGTGCCTCAAGATTTGACCTGTCTAATAGCAGAACTGTTCTAACCTATCATCGTTTATAGTGTAAGCTTACAAGCTAAAAGATAAAGTTCTTAAGTGCTAACGTTTTGGTTCCAACTCCTAATTTCTCAAACACTATATGCATATATATATATATATACACACTATATGCATATATATATATATATATATAAAACCAGCGTAAGGATACCGTAGCTTACAGAGAACCAAGTTGATTGAGCCTTGGTGAAAGACGGTCAAGAGGCATGAAGAAACCCTCTAGGGTCGTTGCTGTGTCAAACGCAGATCAACAAACATTTCAAACGACCGCAAACGAGATAAAAGACAACATTTTAGGAAATGACGGATTAATATTAGTGTTTGGAAACAAAGCAACAAATTTTTGGACGAAAGTTACATCCACAAACGACGACAAAAGGGAAACGACAGTAGAATGAAAAACGACATAATATGCCAACGGATTTGACAAAGAAAGACAAGTGCAATTGATGACAAATATATATATACATACATACATATATATATATATATATATATATAAAGACGGACAAGTGCAAAAAGCGACGCTAAAATGAAAACGACAAGCTGTTGTAATAACATTCACATAAAAGCAGCGTTACAGTAAAAGAGCAACAATATATATATATATTAAAAAAAAAAAGTACAAAACATGACAGAAACTTACAAAATTTTAACATCAAAGGCTAAGGCAGCAGTGAAATGAAAATTCAACCAAAATTTGATAAACCAATGAAAAAGGGTGAGAGCGAATACGGGGAAATGGGGAAAAAAAAGAAGAAAAAACAGAGAAAAAAAATCAATTGACTTCGGGTAGCTGCAGGGAAAGAATTAAAAAAAAAAAGCAGAGAATTAATTTTTTTGCATAATGCATCTCAAATATTTAATTTTGACAAAATACTTCTTGAAATTTTAAGCATGTAGAGGACGTACTCGAGTAGCACCTAGGAACAGTAGGTTTGAATGCCCGACAAAGCTGATTAGCAAAAGTCGCCCAAGGATCCCTCTATGTCTTACTGCTTAGTCGGAACAAGGTCCCCTTGGAGCCTGGTCACCACCGACCAAGGTACTAAAAGAATGCTGCCTCGATATGAAGCAGACGGTCACACATCCCTTGCTCGACATCGGGCATGTCCTATCCGACATGGCGGCAGTCGAGTTGTTGACAAGCTCATGTAGCATTGTCGTAGCCTTGGATGAGACCAATCCCTCCGCTACAGGAATAATGACGCATGTTACCAACCCCCTTGAAACCATTGTACGGAGCACTCGGGTCAAGGGTCAAACCCGCTTTGCATCCGGTCTAAGTGACAAGCTATAAATAAGAGTATTTACTCCATCACCAAGATAAGTAGACTCTTTCTAGCCTACCCTTAGCCTCTCTCTTGACCTAACGAGTACTTAACTTGAGTGTCTGAGAGCCCTCGGATGACACTACATCGGTGTCCCCTTTTGACCTTTGAGGCGTTCCCTCTTTGTGTAGGGCTAACCAATGAAGTCAAGGAGAGTAACGTAAGATAGTCTAACCACCGTGCACAATCGCACGTCTTGCTGATCATCAACAAAGTCATTAGCAATTAAAATCTAATAGTTACTTTTAATTTATATTTCATACTTTTTTCTATGTTTTAAGCTTCAATCTTTTTTTATAGACAAGTTTTATGCTTAAAAAAAAATCTCTCAGTCAATCTCATGACCTAAACCCTCTATATCTTTAATGCCTGTTAGTTATTAAACTTTGGTTGCCAAATAAATTTTCAAGTTTATGCTGCATTTTATTAAAGTTAAAAATTTATTAGGTAAAAAATAAATTTATTAAAGTATAACAGTACAATTTACTCTAATAATAATAATAATAATAATAATGTTTGTGGGAGATTGCTCCGCACGCAAACCCAACTGTCTTTCGTTCACCGTCTTTTTTTATCTCAAAAAAAAAAAAAAAAAAAAAAACTCTGTTAATTAGGGTTTATCGTCCATGGTCGCACGAGGCGTTAACGCTTAAACCTTTAACCTCCTAAAAACCCCGAAACGATGACCGATTTCCCAATCTCCTGCTAGAACCAAATCAAAGCTCGAATCTTTCACCCATGGCGGCTTCAAAATTCTCCTCGTGCGTGGCAATGGCCGCCGCGGTGGCGTCACGGTCATCTCTATCCGACGGAGCCCACGCCGACTCTTCCTTTCGCTTCCCATATTTCTCTTCTTCCTCTTCGTCTTCTTCTTCATCCTCAAATCCTTCTTCGTCTGACCAAACCGCCAATGCGAAAACGGATTCTGAAGCAGCGGCGGCCGATGATCCGAGAGGGTCGGGGTTCGACGCTGAGACGTTGGAGAGGGGCGCCAAAGCTCTTCGAGAAATCAATCGCTCTCCCTTCGCCAAAGAGGTTTCATTTTTTTTTTTTTTTTTGGTTTTCTTCATCTGAAATTCAATTCATTTTGCTTTGTTGAGGAAAATTTGGGAAAATAGCGAAAAGTTGATTTTTTTTTTGACGAGGAATTGAAATGTTAGTAGAAATGGATAAACCGATGTTTTTTAGTTGCAAATTTCCTAGTGCGTTTACTCCTTGTATTAGTTTTGATTATGTGAAAAAAAAATTTCGATTGTATATTGTCACTTTTAGTTGGCTTAATTTAGTTGAAGAACTACAATTTCAATTTCCCGTTTTAATCATATGGAAAAGTGCAGAAAGTTTAGAATTTTTTTCCTCTCGGGGTTTCTGTTTGATGAGAAGAAATTGAAAAGTCAGGGGAAATGGATAAACAAATTTTTTTAGTTACAAATTTGAGTTTTTTTTTTCCTTCGAATATCAGTTTTGATTATGTATTGTCACTTTTGACACACAATTAAGCCACACACAATTAATCATTTGGCTTAATTAGTTGAAATAACCAATTTCGATTTTCCATTTTTTGGAAAATGAAAAGAAAAGTAGCATTTGTATAAATTTACAACCTCTTGTTTTGCTTTTGATGGAAACTGAACAGAGATCAGAGATGTTGATTTGAGTTTAGAGTTTGTTTTAATTGGTCATGTGGGTTTGTGTTAATTTCAGGTCTTTGATCTCATGAGAAAGCAGGAACAGACCCGCCTCGCTGAGATTGCTGCTGAAAAGGCTCATTATGAAGAAATTCAAGCTCAAAAGGATATTGTGGGTTACAATCTGTTGCATAATTTTTAAAACTTCTTACATTCTGCGTATTTTCTGGTTGAAATTCATGCTTGTGTTCCTTAGATTTAATCTGTGTATATGTTCATGTGAACTTTATACCTCTAGTGATTTGATTATAATTTCACTGATTTAGTTTTGCATTATAAGAGCCTTTCTTCTTTTCCCGTTTCTCTCTCCTATGTGCCTCAATTTGTACTTTGCATTTGTCTTTTTGGCAGGAAAGACAGAGAAAATTGGTCGAGGAACAAAGGAATATAGTGGAGCAACAAAAACAGGCAAAAGCACAAATGCAGCGATATGAAGATGATTTAACTAGAAAGAGAATGCAGGTGCATAGTGAAACTGATTCCATTTTTCTTGGAGTCATATGCGGAACTTTTAACTTGAGGAGTTACACATACCTCAATTCACTAGAGAAACATGTTTTAGGTGTGCACTGGTTATTAAGAAATCAAATAGATAAAGTTTATTGGCTTGTTTGCAGACAGATCATGAAGCCCAGAGGCGACATAATGTTGAATTGGTTAAGATGCAAGAGGAGTCCTCTATACGTAAAGAACAGGCACGGAGAGCTACTGAGGAACAAATTCAAGCTCAACAGCGGCAGACAGAGAAAGAGAGAGCTGAAATTGAGCGGGAAACCATACGAGTTAAGGCCATGGCAGAGGCTGAAGGTCGAGCCCATGAAGCAAAATTGACCGAGGAACACAACAGGAGAATGCTTATAGAACGGATGAGTGGTGAAAGAGAAAAATGGCTTGCTGCAATAAATACAACTTTTAGTCATATAGAAGGTAACAGAACTGATCATACATATTTCAAAATGATGAGTATTTGTTATACCTGATTTGCCGATGTTGATAAAAAAGATGTCCGATTGATATGAGCTTATAGTATTTTTAGTTCAATTCAATTAATATCTTAGAAGTAATTCTATTTTTTACTACAATCTGCAGGTGGATTTAGAACTTTACTGACTGATAGGAATAAGTTGCTTATGACTGTTGGAGGAGCTACAGCATTAGCTGCTGGTGTTTATACGACTAGGTTTGTAAGCTGTTCTTTTATCTGCTTGCAACTAATTCTTCTATTTTCTTTAAGAGAAATATATTGTTGTGTTGGTTCTTTTCGTGGACGGTGTATCATTTATTCAAGTTTTTCCAATAATACCAACTTAATTAGAGTTCAAATGGGTTTTAGGTGCTTAATTCTGTTGACTTAGTATGATATCTATCTGCCTTATGATGTCCCTTGCTGTTCTTGCAGAGAAGGTTCTAGAGTTATGTGGGGTTATGTTAATCGAATACTAGGACAGCCATCACTGATCCGAGAATCGTCCATGTCGAGATTTCCAGGGTTAGGGATAATTTCTCAAGCCAAGAATAAAGTCTTTAATTATAGTACAACAGCTGGAACTTTGGAAAATAAGAAAGGTCTTGGAAATATTGTTCTCCATCCTTCGTTGCAGAGGAGAATAGAGCACCTTGCTAGAGCCACAGCAAACACCAAGGCTCATCAGGCACCCTTTCGGAATATGCTTTTCTATGGCCCCCCTGGGACTGGCAAAACTATGATTGCTAGAGAAATTGCACGCAAATCGGTATTTTTTTTTTTTTTTATATCGTGGCTTCACAATCTAATTACTGAAAAATATTTGTATGTACCTGAAAAATTTATAGCTTCATGTAACAATTGCTGATTTTGATCCTATATGGTGTTCTTGTGCAGGGCCTTGATTATGCTATGATGACAGGAGGTGATGTTGCTCCTCTGGGTCCACAGGCTGTCACCAAAATCCATCAAATATTTGATTGGGCAAAAAATTCGAAGAAGGGTCTACTCCTGTTTATTGATGAAGCAGATGCTTTCCTTTGCGAGTAAGTGGTTTTCTTGTCTTTCTCTTGATTAGATAAATGGAACTATGCTAAGATTTTTGTGAGGTCAAGCTTCTGCTCTATACGTTAAACGATTTAATTCATCTGTTTTGGCTCAATACATCCCTGGTGCTAGCCCTGTTGTTAAGGGTGGGGTGGGATGAGGAGGAGATCCTAGGCTCGAATCGTACTTATAACTAGATTTATATCCCGTTGGGTGGGGTTTTGGGGTTTGGAGGGTGGTGGGAAATCCCTGGTTAGTCATAACTGTTACTCTCCGTGAATCAATGCTTTATATTGGTGGAGTTAGAGAGTCAATTCCAACCGAGAACTCCCTGGTGCCTTTATTTATTTATTCCTTTTGGTTCCATCGTTTATGGTTCAGATGATTCTGCGTGATATAGCATGAAATGGGATAGCTCAAGTCTCTCCAAGATAACTAAAATCTATAGGCCATAGTTTTTTCTTAAAAGAGATTTTGAATTTTTTATCGGAGGTTGGTATATTAATTAGCCGTTGTATCCCATACAGACGTAACAGTACGCACATGAGTGAAGCTCAACGAAGTGCTCTAAATGCGTTGCTATTCCGAACTGGAGATCAGTCCAGGGACATCGTTCTGGTCCTCGCTACAAACAGGCCCGACGATCTTGACAGTGCCATTATTGACCGCATCGATGAGGTCATAGAATTCCCACTTCCAGGGGAAGAGGAACGTTTTAAGCTACTAAAACTCTACTTGAACAAGTACATATCCAGCGAGGGTGATGATGGGTCTTCTAAATGGGGCGGCTTGTTCAAGAAAAAGCGGCAGAACATAACCATAAAAGATGTTTCTGATGACACAATATGCGAGGCTGCCAAGAAAACAGAAGGGTTCTCCGGCCGTGAGATTGCAAAACTCATGGCCGGCGTCCAAGCAGCCGTCTACGGCCGACCAGACTGTGTTTTGGATTCACAGTTGTTCAAGGAAATTGTGGATTATAAGGTTGTAGAGCATCACCAGAGGATTAAACTAGCAGCTGAAGGTGGTCAGCCGATGTAGCTGGCTAGTTTTGAAAAATTTTGCCTGATTGATTCATCTTTCATGCATTTATGGTCTTATAGGAGCCCAGAAGGTGGAAAATTTTTTGTTGCTAATTTATGTCTCACCGTTGATTTGGTTTGGAAAATTTTGTCGTTTATGACCTGTCAATTGATGAATGCATGTTAGTTTACTGAAAAAGATCTCATCTTGAAAGGTCAAACCATTAGCTGAGATGCATGGAGGATGCATCTTATTATTAGCTTCTTTTTCAAAAATATTTTTTCTTCATTAATAAAGCTTTGATGGCATCACTTTTCTTTTACTTTCACTGTATTGTTGATTTTTTTTTCAGATTTTTATTGGGTGGCAGTATTTTTATTTAATTATTTACTTATTTTGGTGGAAGATTTAGAACATTGTCTCTTGAACAAAAGACTGTTACCTCAGGCCAAAAAAAAAAAAAAGGAAAAGGACCAAAGTGAAAGGGCAAGATTGTCAATGTCTGATATTCTTGAACAGAACACTGTTACCTCAGCCCAAAGTGAAAAGGCAATGGTTGATAACGAATTCATATTCTAAGAATATGTTTGGTAAATAGATTTGAATTAGTAATTTGGTTTAAACTAGTGTGATTTGAGTTGTTATCTAAATTCTTGTTTGGATGTGCATTTAGGTTTTAATCTAAGTATGGAATAAAATTGAAATTTGTATGTAAAAAAATAGTGAAAATAGTTTTTGATTTATTAACAAATCTACTAAAATTTTAATATTAATGATCCTAAAAAATATGCAATGTGGATATTAATTTGTTCCTCTCTTTACTAAGAACACAAAAAAAAAAAGAATCATCTCAATTGGATTTCAAATGAAGAAGTTATGATTTTTTTTCTCAAATATAGAAGAGAGAATTTTAGTTTTTACTTTAGCAAAGATATTCGAGTAATAGTATCAAAAGTTGCAGGGGAATGAGAACTCTAAAAACTTAAATTTTTGATACTCAAAAGTTTCGGAT
Organism: Artocarpus hirsutus; assembly: GCA_946598075.1. Taxonomy (NCBI): domain Eukaryota; kingdom Viridiplantae; phylum Streptophyta; class Magnoliopsida; order Rosales; family Moraceae; genus Artocarpus; species Artocarpus hirsutus. The sequence continues at coordinate 99,061 of CAMOHE010049228.1, forward strand.
TTTCAGAAAAACAAACTGTATTTAAAGGATTCCTGATACTCGAATTTAGATTTGAGTCTATTGAATCCAAATAATACTCGAAACAAATAGACCTTTAAATGAACTATTTTAAGAGATTGGGTTGTTTTTAACACACAAGCAAAATACCAAATAAATTAAAGAGTTATTTATTTTTTTATACCTTATATTTAGGTTTATTTAAATATTATATTTTTAATTTTTTATATCATGAAATATATAGCTTCAAATATAAATTTAATACATAAATTTATATTTTTTACTGATTAATCTTCAATTTGGACCTAAAAAATTACTCAAAATACTTTTAAATTATAAAATAAAAGAACTTTAAGAACTTAAATAAACTTTATACCAAGATTTTTGACTTTAGAGATATAAAATATTCTAAAAATGAGTATTTTGTATATTTTGTTTTTGTTTTCTTCTCATGTTTTTAAAGTTTTATTTTTTTTTCTCTTTTTACATAATAATAATTAAGTTATTTTAAAGGTCAAAATCAACTATTGAGTGATGTAAGGTATACATTTGTAAATTAAATCCAATCTGAAGATAGACATTCAATGAGATCAAAAATCAAAAGTATAATTTTTGAATTAAAATAAAATAAAAAATGTAAAAAGACAATATCTCTAAACTAAATAATGCACAATTAAGCAAAAATACAAAACAACAGATAACATAACGGCCTCACAGGTGAATGGATGCAACTAGTTTTAATAAACGAGTAAACATATTCTTACGTAAAATAACAAATGTTTAAAATATTCTTCCAAGTTCCGATCTCATATCACACTTTTCTCCTTTCGAAAGGGGAAAAAAAAGTGTAATAGGAAAAGAAAAAAATGAAAAAAATTCTGGTGAGCAAATGCCAAATGGCTAGACGCGTTGCAAATGCGCCCAATGCTAACTGTACGACACGCGCCATGGCACGTGGCTTAATAATAAACCATGTCCCAAAAATTAAAAAAAAAAAGAGCCGTTTTCCGATTTTTCACACCGAAGAAGGATAAGACCAAAATCAAAAGTACCAAGGCCCGGAAAACGCTTGTACGACGTACATGTAGGATCTCCAAAGAGAAAATCTCCATTAGACTCTAAACATTAACATTCGATCGAGAACTGAAAAGCTTTGTCTGATTACAATTTTCCTTACGTTTTCTAGAGAGAGAAAGAGAGAAAGGGGGGAGAGAGAGAGAGAGATGGCAAAGAGAAGTACTAGTACGGCATTAGTAGTCGTGGTCATGTTATGGATGGCCCTTTGTGTTGCCGAGCACAAGGCAGAGGATGAATATAATTCTTTCAAAGATATCGAGGAGAAGTCCAAGTCCTGGGCCAATGGGGCTTCTGAAAAGTTCTCCGAGAAATTTCTTCTTCTTTTTTTTGTTTATGCCATAATTTTGGATATATATTGTACGAGTTGAATTACACAAACTAATGAATTTATGTGCACACATTATACATATATATATATATATATATATATATATGCACGTAGTTGGTTTGAATGGAAAAATTTTCGTTCAAACCCACCGTTTTGTTGCTGTATTTTTTAACACAGTAATATACAAACCTATTTGTTAGAGTCTTTTTTGATAGAAAATTTAAATTGCTGCTGATTTTGAATTTTCCACGTATGTTGATTGTACGGGATACTGCAGAGGAACTAATAGTTATCTTTTCTTTTTTCCTTTTTTTTTTTTTTAAAAATTAAGTAATAACATGTCTAGGAAGTAATAATGATTTAGAACCCATATTTACTTAGAATTAACATGTCCAGATTATTTTTCCTTCAAAAGGGTGTTTCTTTTTCCTTCCTTAGTTTGAGTACCTTTTATGTGAAATGAAAACAACAATAATTTGACATTCTGAGACTTTTTTTTTTTTTTTAATCTAGCATGAGTTCCAAGTTGAACATAATACGTATGTGGCTTGTAATTTTTTCATGGGGATTCTAAAGATTTTACAAAAATGAGTAGATCATCATGCCTTGTCCTAGTTGCTTCGGTTTTCTGTTTTTCAATTTGGCGGGCATTTTTGGTGTTCTTGTTCTTTTTGATATGCTTTTATTTTTTAAATTGTTGTCTTTGATTTTGTGGACTAGTCCTGGATATTTCTTATATTTTCTTTTTTATTAACAAAGTTGACTTAAAATTTATCTAAACTATAGTGCAAGAATTGAATCTTGAAAGTAAGTACTCTCTATGAAATTGGCCCGTACATATTAAATTTTAGCCATTATTGAAGGAGAAATTGGAATATTTGTCATGTTAATGTTTCTCTCCCCCATTATCTTTTCAAGACTCAAGATACCGGAGTTAGATTATTTGTTCAATTTTAGTGTCTAAAAATACTATCTAATTAACCACACATCATGATACGTATTTAATAAATTTGAAATTCTTTATGGTTGGTTAGGCATCATTTAAAACATCGAAAATCATGCAGGCGATTTGAATCCCAAGACCTATGTTGCTTCGAATGTTTCTTCAGTTTAAAAACAAACGAAAAAACAAAAAAGATACGTTTCTTTAATTTTAATTAGGTGATCTTACAGTTAAATGGTTTTGGTATTATGACAGCAGAGCTTCTACCTTACAAAATGTCACCTTGTTTCATGACTACGACAAGTAAATGAGCAGGAAACAATCAAATTCGATGTTGTCGTTTAATTACATTATATGGTATTTCAACTCTAATCCATTTATACGTATAGAGTCACTGAGTAATATTCTATTTTGCATTTTCTCACCTTACTATATACATAATTTTCCCTTTGAACAAGTGTATGTAGAATTACTCTTCACCTCATAATAAATTATAGGGTATTTGGTATGATGGTTAGAACCATTGATTAGAACTGTTTTTACTATAATATGTGAGAGCTTTACACTATAGCAATTTTTTTTTTCCTGTAATATGTGAGAACTTTATACTGTTCATAACTGAGATAATGGTTAGGACCGTCCCGTATCAAACATGTTAATTATCAATGTTGATTTCAAACCCAAAAAGAAGGCAAAAAGTATATTGTGGATCGATTTTTGTTGTCATCTGCCAGTGGATTTGGCCGAGTCTTGCAAGGAAGTCATGAATCAAAGGAATCTCAAGATGTAAATTCTGCTGGATTAGGTAATTAACATATTCATTGACTACTTACTCTACATTTATCTTTATAGTACTAACATTAAGTGTGTGAATTTATAATAGGCTTATCAACCGTAGATCACGAGTACTTTACGCTTTCGGGTTTGATTGATTTAGTTACCTTGATCTATTCAGGAGCATCAAAGCATGCATTGAACAAAGCTAGCAGGGTATTGTCTGAAGTGGAGTAGTTTGAATCCATCAGATTGGGTAAGGTGAAAGATGTCACAACCACTCTTTCTTGGACTGTGATTGAGTACTTTTCTTACTTATGTATTTATGAAAAACTTGAGAATATACTTTCTTTTCCACAATATGTTACACATACATACAGAAGCATCATTCGTAATACAAATATGTACATATACTTAAAGAAACGGACCTTCTTTTACAATATTATTTGTTAAATATTTCAAAAGAGATTTTGTCTCACACAACTATATTACAACTTTTATACATTAAGTTTCAAAATAACTTGAAATACAAAACAACGGAAACATAGTTGTGGCAGTTTCTATACCTCGTTCTGCACATTACTCATATCCCTTTGCCAACTCATCAGTGAATTTATTCTGACCTTTTTGTAGGTATACCTACAACATGAAATACTAAGTGAGCTTATGCTCAGTAAGTCCCAAACAAAGCCCACATGCAACATTCACTAAAATACGTGATCCACTTATGCTATCTTATGAGCATTCTTTATCATTATCTTGTCTTATCTTTAACTAAGGCCCAAGTATTCGTACTGTATGCGCACATAGGTCATCATGACACCGAAACCATATCATAACCTTAAACTCTCCTTGAGTCGGGAGTCAGTACGATACTTTTCTGGTGATGTATTTACTAATCCGATTATTATGGATAACATACCATGCATGAGGTCGTATCTACATGTTAAGTGCAAAGACAAAACACTCTTCTAACTGAATAGTACACACAAATACATATTCTTAAATACTCACAAAGTACACATATTAATGCACACACAAGTACACATTTTGATGTACATACAGGTACATAGATATGGATATATATTCACATTCAATACCAACAATTCCATACTATAGGTGGGATTGATACTTACTTGTTTTGGCTGTTGCACATGCCAACCTTAGTTCCCTTTTTCCTAAGCTTTTAGGGTCCTGTTTGTTCAATTACAATGCTATTAGCCAAACGTTCACTATTTCATCTATGTGTTAATACAAAATGTTCATTAATTAATGAATCGGGTTGCATCATCGTCTACAACTTCTATAATCATGGATTCTCTCTACCCTATCTTGTTCTGCCTTATCGTATCTAACGAAGGGTGAAAATCTTACTAATAATCATTTTTTTCCTATTTCGAATGTTTTAGATCCGTTCAGGGCATTTGTGAAAAAATGACGATTTTGCTTTCGATGGGCCTTTTTAAATTTCACGAGCTTGATTTTGCTATTTTAACGAAAATTATTGCTTATTAGTTTTAAAACAATAACCCCAGGTGTCGGGTTTTCTTATTTTGCATTAATGCCCAAGTTTAACACAACTTTACAATTTTACCCTTATTTAAAAATTTTGACGATTTTGTCCCCAAGACAAAAAATAATCTCTTTAAACCATAATTTTTCATTTTTCATAAGGATCATATTTGCTTAAAATACCATACCCAAATCCTTTTACAAAATGACGTTTTTGCCTTTTCAATTTTTTTTTTCAATTTTTAACATATTTTGTAAAATCCATATCTCACAAACGAATGTAATTTTTGATGAACCGTTCATAATTTTTAACAGTTTCGTCGAGATCTACAACTTTTATGTTTTAAATTTTTTGAAATTCCCATTATATAGGGGAGTTTTTGGTCATTTTTTAAATCTACCGAGAATGCAATTTTATTTACAATTTGGTCCTTGGGCAGTTTTTGTAAAAACCAGCTTTTAAAACAAAATTTCCACCACTGTGAAAGCAGGTTCAACACTTTCCAAAACCATTTTTCATGCCCAAATCATAATTATAAAACTAAACACTCAAACTTTACAAAATTATTCTATTTTTCACCAAATAGAAATTTTCACATCTATATCCCAAATTCACATCAAAACATGCCATAAAATCATTTAAGCATGCCATAAACTATTCTAAATCATTGCAAACTATACTTGAAGGAAAATCAAAACATCCAAAGCAAAACCATCACAAACTTTGAAATTTGGGGTATTAAACTTCACCAAAGAAAAAGTGATGATCTTGCACCTTGAACACTTGATTTCCTTGCCAATTCTCCTAAACATATTTCATGGAAGTGAAAAACCTTCATTAAGTCCCTTGAATCCCCAAAGAAACTCTAAAACAAACTTAGAAAAAGTTTGAATCTTACCTTGAAAATTAAAGAAACCATGAGCTTAAACTTGGTCCTACTTGGAATTTGGTTGAAAATGGTTATATGAGAGGATTTGTTTGAACAAAATTTTTGAGAGGGATAACCAAGGGCTGCCGAACTTGGTGGGGAAGAAGAATGAAATGATTTTGATGCCTTAGATCTTTTGTTAAATACTTATCCATACCCCCTTTTTTTTTAATGGGTTAGTCACCCATTAGGTTATAATTATGGGTATTAGGGGCTAATTGTAATTGGCCACCTTTCATGGTATGGTAGCCCAATAAGAATCCATTGGGTGTCCACTTAGTGGGACCCACTACTTTACATAGTGTACTTTTTTACCACACAGTATTTTTTTCTTATACGGTTAAGGTGAAACCGTTGAAAAGCATATTCTTGAATTGTATCAAATATCCTTCCTATTCTTTGGTTAACCTTTGAAACCCAAACACAGCATTTCCTGTACCTGTGTTTTTACCTCAACAGTATACTTACACCGCATCGTACCCTTTTTCACTATTTTAGGGTTTTGGCATGTTTTTTCACCTTATTTCTACCGTAATCGTCGATTTATTTACATTACAATATTATAATTAATTGTGATGTAAAATTCATTTTATGGATATTGTCACAAATTTTTAAGCATTTATGCTTTAAAAATCTACATTTGGCACTATCCAGCATTGCATCAGGTCCATAATGGCATTTTCTATTGATACTTCTTATTTGTACATTATCATAATTTTTACAAAAAATACAATTTGTAAGGGCAAATTTATTAATTAAACTCAATTAAATATGAAATTTTATTAATGAATTTCCCTTGGTCATCACAACCTACCCCCTTAAGAATTTTTGTCCTCGAAAATCAGAACAATTCGGGGTATACTTTCCTCATTTCATCCTCTCATTCCCAAGTTGCCTCCTCCACTTGTTGGTTGTGCCATAAAACTTTGATAAGAGGTATCTTCTTATTTCTTAATTATTTTTCTTCATAGGATAAATTCTTCTATATATCAATTTCTTCAGGCTGCAGAACATGTGAGGGATCAGGTACATACTTTTTTAGCATGGCTACATGAAAAACATTATATACTGATGCCATTTCAGGAGGTAAAGCTAATTTGTAAGCCACACTACCTACTCTTTCCAAAATCTCGTATGGTCCAATATATCTTGGACCGAGTTTTCCTTTCTTCCCTAATCTTATTAGCCCGTTCATTGGCGTTACCTTTAGAAAAACCAAATTCCCCACTTGAAATTCTAGTGGTCTCTATCGCCGATCAATATAACTCTTTTAACGACTAAAAGCAGTTTCCATCTATTGACGGATTAACTTTACGAAGGTACTTTACATCCTCCATCGTTCTTTGTACAAAATCCATAGTCGACAACGCTTTTTCTCCAGTTTTGTACCAATACAAAGGCGATCTATATCTTCTTCCGTAGAGAGCTTCATATGGAAACATTCCTATGGAGGTTTGATAATTGTTGTTGTAAGCAAATTTAATTAGTGGAAGCTTTTTATCCCATCCTCCTTTAAAATCTAACACGCAAGCTTTCAGCATATCCTTTAGAGTTTGAATGGTCCTTTTAGATTAACCATCCGTTTGAGGGTGGAAAGCTATACTAAAATTCAGCTTTGTTCCCATTGCCTGATGAACGTTCCTCAAAAGCTTGGAAGTAAAATGGCCATCACGATCAGAAATGATGGATTTTGGAACTCCACGGTATCTGACTATCTAAGCAACCTACAATTCGGCTAGTTGTTCTACGGAACACTTAAGTTTAATGGGCAAAAAGTGTGTAGATTTGGTCAATCTATCCACAATTATCTATATAGCATCACGTCCTCCCGTAGTTTTGGGTAGCCCAGTCACCAGATCCATAGTTATCTAGTCCCATTTTCATTCTGAAATTTCAATCTTCTATAGTTCGTAGGCTGGTCGTTAATGTTCACCCTGCACTTTTTGACACGTGAGACATTTATTGACAAATCGTGCGATGTTGTTCTTCATTCCATGCCACCAATAATGCTCCTTTAGGTCCTTATACATTTTGGTAGCTCTTGGATGAGCAGAGCACAGCGCTTCATGAGCTTCTTCTAATATTTGCCTCTTTAACCCCTTATCATTAGGAATACATAATCTGCCTCTATAGTGGAGGATGCCATCTTCCAGAATACTAAACTTTGCTTCCTGGTTCCCAAGGGTCTCATTCTTATACTTGAGTAATGATGAATCTACATCTTGCCGTTCGTTCAGTTTCTCTAGGATGACTGGTCGAAATGACAAATCTGCTAATTTTATGGTGATCATCTTGATTCCTGCTTTTATCAAGTCTTTTTGAAGAAGTCTTGGTATCTACCGCGTCATTGCCATAGAAGACGTTGCTCTACTACTGAGTGCATCAGCTACTCGGTTAGCTTTTTCGGGGTGATGTAAGATTTTGCAGCCGTAGTCCTTAACTAGCTCGAGTCACCTTTGTTGTCTCATATTGAGCTCCTTCTATGTGAAAATGTACTTTATACTCTGGTGGTCGATATAAATCCCACGTTTAGCTCCATACAAGTAGTGGCGCCAAATTTTCAATGTAAATATGACTGTCGCTAATTCTAAGTCATGCATTGGGTAGTTCCTTTTATGGTCCTTTAGTTGCCCGGATGCATGCGCGATCACCTTTCCATTCTACATAAGTATGGCTCCCAAGCCCATTTTTGATGTATCGCTGTAAATTATGAAGTTTCCTATGTTCGGATCAAGTATGGTTAGTACCGGTGTATTGGTGAGTTGTCTTTTTAATTCCTGAAAACTCTTTTTGCACTTCTTAGTTCATTCGTACTTTGCTGCTTTTTGTGTAAGGGACGTGAGCAGTGCTGCAAGTCTAGAGAATTCTTCCACAAATATTCGATAGTAGCCCGTTAAACTGAGAAAACTCCTGATTTTGGTAACGCTTTTCGACGTAGGCTATTTATTCACTGCTTCAATCTTAGAAGGATCAACAGAAACTTCGTCTCATGTTACTACATGTCCTAGGAAATGAACTTTTTCTAGCCAAAATTCACATTTAGAGAACTTGGCGTATAACTGATGCTTCCTTAACAACTGTAGTGTAATCCTTAAATGCTCCTCATGTTCTTCTGGTGTTCTCGAATAGATAAGGATATCGTCGTTGAACACGATGACAAATTTGTCAAGATAGTCCTTGAAAATCTGGTTCATAAGGTCCATAAATGCTAGCAGGGCATTAGTCAATCCAAATGGCATGACGCAGAACTCATAATGCCCATAACGTGTTCGAAACGCTGTTTTTGGCACATCCTCTTCCTTAACTCGAAGTTGGTGATTTCTAGACCGTAAGTCAACATCTGAAAATATAGATGATCCTTTCAGTTGATCAAATAGGTCATCGATCCTCGAAAGTGGATACTTATTTTTAATCGTGACTTTGTTCAGTTCCCGATAATCAATGCACAAGCGTAAGGTTCCATCTTTCTTCTTGATGAATAAATGGGTGCTCCCCATGGGGAATGACTTGGTCGAATAAACCCTTTGTCTAGCAATTCTTGCAATTGTACTTGAAGCTCTTTGAGTTCTCATAGAGCCATACGATACGGTGCCTTCAAAATAAAGGCTGTACCAGGCGTCAATTCTATCTTGAATGAAATTTTTCATTCCAATGGTAAGCCCGGTAGTTTGTCCGAAAACACGTCGACAAATTCTTTCACTATAGGGACTTTTTTGGTCCTAACTGAGCCTCTTAATCTTTATTTATTAAATTCACTAGATAACTGGTGCATCCACACTCCAACAATTTCCTTGCTTTCAATGCTGATATTAGCACCTTTGGAGCCTTGGGAACCTTTCCTGAATACACGAACTTCTCACTCCAGGGGGGTCGAAACATGACCTTGCGATGTCGGTAATTAATCTTGGTAGTATATTTTCCTAAAAAATCCATTCCCAAGATAACATCATAATCTTGTATATCAATTATTATTAAATCAATATACAATTCCCTTCCGCAGATGATGATTGGTACATGACGTAACTAATAATTAGAACTTAATACCTCCCTAGAGGGAAGTGCAATTTTAAAAGTCTGTTCTATCCTATCCCCTTCATTTCCTATCCCCTTCATTTCCTATCCATTTAGCAAACTTAAGAGATGTGTAGGAATGCGTTGGTCCAGAATCAAATAAAACATAAGCATCAATGTTGGCAATAGAGAACTAACATGTTACCACCGTTGAAGTTCCCGCACCCTCCTCTTTCTTTGTGTAAGCATAAATCCGTTCACTAGGTTTCGGAGCTTCTAGTCGCCCCTGACTAATGCTAGGACCTTTGATCTACGTTTGGATTGCATGAAGTTAGGTTCCTTGGGGCCTTTGCTGACTCTGGTTGTTCTGATTCTGAAAGTTGGAAAAGCAGTTCCTGGCATAGTGCCCTTCTTTGCCGCAGATAAAACACTTGTTGGTGCCAGCTTTGCACTCCCCTGCATATCTTTCCCACATTAACCATAGAGGGGTTTGCTATTCCCTTCATTATTGATCCTTTTTTGGGATTGTCCCTTTTGATTCCTTTGATTGTTTATATTCCACTTCCTCTTATTATTGCTGTTACGGTTACGTCCAGCTGGGTGACTCTGGGTCTGCCCTTGGCTTGAGGTGTTTTTTTGTCCTTTTACTTACAATGCTTGACTCTGTTTAGCGAAGGCTTTTTCCTCCTTTTGAGCCTTAACAATTCTCGCCTACTCCCCCTTATCAAGGGCGATTCTAAACTCAGCTCTAGTAGCCCGTTCGATACAATACTCCACATCTTTAGGGGCTTGCCCTCCCCTATCAACTATAAGGAAAATGTTAATTTGGAACATCCGCATTAATCTTCTTATCTACTCTCGATCGGTAGGCACCAATTTGGGACAAATTCGCGCTAATTGATTGAATCTCTTCACAACGTCGGCCATTAACATATTGCCTTGTCGAAAATTATTAAATTCCTCTTACTGTGCTGCCATTGCTTCCACATTGAAATAGGCCCTTCCAAATTCCTCCACAAAATCTAGCCAAGTCATTTCGTCTATGTTCCTTTTACACTCTACTGACTCCCACCATCTCTTCACATCCTTAGTGAGAGAAAATGAAGCACATAAAACTTTCTCGCGATCATTGAGTCCCATAAATTTTAAAACTCTCTCTATACCGGTAAGCCAATCATCAGCTTCTAGTGGGTCTGTAGATCATCAAATTCTAGGGCCTTCATTTGTCAGAATCTTTATAAAATTTAGTAGTAGATACAGCCAAGACAACCGGAGCTACTGGTCCTGCCTGTTGAACCAGTGGTACTAGGGGTGGGGAATTCACACTGCTGGTGGTACGGGATTCTGGTGAGCTAGCTGCTCTCTTAATCCTTACATTTCCTACTCTTGGGCCTAGAGTTTCTATTGCATTTTGGTAATCATGGCCATCAGGTCTGAATTCGTGGGTCCTTTAGGTACCACGGTCATCGATAACAATTTTATAGGCCTGCCGTACAGTTTCGTTATTACGTCAGCACATACTATTAACTTAATAGTATTCATTAAAATTTTCTCAAGTCATATAAATACATGCAAACATAAACATAAACTTAACATCTCATCTCATATATTTCATTTAATTAACTTCTTTCTTTTTCTTTTTACATTTCTCATTCCCAAAACATTACGTAAGTGACTAACATACATACTTACTTTTCTTTCTTACATAAACTTTTTATATCATTTTTGGGAACAGTTATCTCTTCCGGCTAACATGAACACTACTGCTGTGAAGGATACCACTTACCGGAGGTACACTCATGTACAAAATCAGTAAAGTCAAAATTGTACTAGTCACATAATTATATACATCTCTAAGACATAAAAGTCATCATGGGTCCATTTCCTTCCTAATTTGATTCTACGCCTGACATATCACTGTTTTCAGGATCCATCTTTGGGTCTTCCTCCTCCTCTTCATTGGAGTTGGTAGACTCGTCGTCACTAGCAATGATAGGTTTAGGGGGCACTGGAACAAACTCAAACTCTTCTGCAGCCTCTTCATCATCATCTTTGTCCATTTTTATAGGAGGATCCTCGAGGGGTACGACCACATTTTGTTCAGTGTGTAACACCTCCATAATAAAATCATTTAAGCTAAGAAATCTTGTGGATACTGCATTTGATGTTGTATTGCATTAAGAAGGTATCTCCATAAGAGATCACAAATGCGACGCAGTGGTATTTCAGGCAGAATCAAAGGTGTCATGGTCTGACGAAATCTCATTAAGTAATGTTCCACCGATTCACTTACATATCTACCCCAAATCGATTTTATATGTAAGTAAAGTCGATGTTGCCAATCCACCCAAACATAAGGATAAACTTGAACTTGCATATTGTTAACGAGTGGTAACAAAGCAAATTCTTTAGAAATCTGCTCTTTAAATTCTTCCCAATCATGTCGTTGCTCCTCTGGTCCTATCCTAATCCACCACTCCAGTGCCTCCTCTTACAACCGCCCCGAGGCTAGTGGAACCTATAGATGTGATGGGGTTTGGCAAGTCTCAAAAATCACCTCCATATCATGGAACCACTCAGTCAATGCTATCGGCCGTCGGCTGCCATAACAACGTGGCGGTATCATCTCCTAAAAGGCACTGCTCGCTCTTCAAGTTACCTCTACATTGTGATTATTATGCGGCTCTATCATGCACTATATTTATTTTAATTAACATCATATTCTCACATAGAATCATACTTCAATATTCCTATACTAAAAATTAAACTATTTTACTTGAGCTATAGCGGTTGAGCATGCGGCAATGTGCAGTAGGGTAGTAGGATTTTCGCTCTGATACCAACTGTCACAACCCGCCTTTCTTGGGCTGTGATTAAACACTTTTCTTACTTACGTATTTATGAAAAACTTGAGAATATATTTTTTTCCACAATATGTTACACAGACATACTTAAGCATCACTCGTAATACAAATATATACATATACTTACATAAACGGACCTTCTTTTACAATATTATTTGTTAAATATTTTCAAAAGAGATTTTGTCTCACATAACAATATTACAACTTTTATACATTAAGTTTCAAAATAACTTGAAATACAAAACAATGGAAACATTGTTGTGACGGTTTTCATACCTTGTTCTGCACATTACTCATATCCCTCCACTAGCTCATTAGTGAATTTATTTTGACCTTTTAGTGGGCGTACCTACAGCATGAAATACTAAGTGAGCTTATGCCTAGTAAGTCCCAAACACAGCCCACATGCAACATTCACTAAAATGCATGATCCACTTATGCTATCTTATGAGCATTCTTTATCCTTATCTTGTCTTATTCTTAACTAGGGTCCAAGTATTCGTACCATATGCGCACAAAGGTCATCGTGATACCGAGACCATATCATAACCTTAAACTCCCCTTAACTCTAGAGCCAATACGATACTTTTCTTTATTTTTGGTGATGCATTTACCAATCCGATTATTATGGTTAACATACCATGCATGAGGTCAAATTCACATGTTAAGTGCAAAGACAAAAACACTCTTCTAACTGAATAGTACACACAAGTACATATTCTTAAATACTCATAGGTACACAAAGTAATGCACACACAGGTACACATATTCATATAGACACAGGTACACATTTTATTGTACACATACATGTATACATTTTGATATACACACAGGTACATAAATATGGATATATATTAACATTCAATACCTACAGTATTAACATTCAATACCTACAATTCCATACTGTAGGTAGGATTGGTACTTACTTGTTTTGGTTGTCGCACAAGCCAACCTCAGTTCACTTTTTCCTAAGCTTCTAAGGTCCTGTTTGGCCAATTACAACGCTATTAGCCAAACTTTCACTATTTCATCTATGTGTTAATACAAAATATTCATTAATTAATGGATCGGGTTGCATCATCGTCTACAACTCCTATAATCATGGATTCTTTCTACCATATCTTATTCTACCTTATTGTCTCTAACAAAGGGCAAAATCTTACTAATAATCCTTTTTTCCTATTTCAAATGTTTCAAATTAGTTCGGGACACTTATGAAAAAATGACGATTTTGTCTTCTATAGGCCTTTTTAAATTTTCAGAGCTTCATTTTGCTATTTTAATGAAAATTGTTGCTTATTAGTTTTAAAACAATAACCCAAGATGTCGGGTTTTCTTATTTTGCATTAATGCCCAAGTTTAACAAAACTTTACAATTTTACCCTTATTTGAAAATTTTGACAATTTTGCCCCTAGGACTAAAAATAATCTCTTTAAACCATAATTTTTTATTTTTCATAAGGATCATATTTGCTCAAAATACTATACCCAAAATCCTTTTGCAAAATGACATTTTTTCCCTTTGAATTTTTTTTTCAATTTTTAACAAAATTTGTAAAATCCATATCTCACAAACGAATGCAATTTTCAATGAACCATTTGTGATTCTTAACAGTTTCGTCAAAATATACAATTTTTATGTTTTGACTTTCTCAAAATTCCCACTGTATAGGGAATTTTTTGGTCATTTTTTAAATCTGTCGAGAATGTAATTTTATTTACAATTTGGTCCTTAGGTAGTTTTTGTAAAAACCAGCTTTTAAAACAACATTTCTACCATTGTGAAAGCAGGTTCAACACTTTCAAAACCATTTTTCATGCCCAAATCACAATTATAAAATTAAATACTCAAACTTTATAAAATTATTCTATTTTTCACCAAATAGAAATTTTCACATCTATATCCCAAATTCGCATCAAAACATGCCATAAAATCATTTAAGCATGCCATAAACTATTCTAAATCATTACAAACCATACTTGAAGGAAAATCAAAACATCCAAAGCAAAACCATCACAAACTTTGAAATTTGGGGTATTAAACTTTACCAAAGAAAAAGTAGTGATCTTGCACCTTGAACACTTGATTGCCTTGCCAATTCTCCTAAACATATTTCATGGAAGTGAAAAACCTTCATTAAGTCCCTTGAATCCCCAAAGAAACTCTAAAAAAAACTTAGAAAAAGTTTGAATCTTACCTTGAAAATTAAAGAAACCATGAGCTTAAACTTGGTCCTACTTGGAATTTGGTTGAAAATGGTTATATGAGAGGATTTGTTTGAACAAAATTTTTGAGAGGGATAACCAAGGGCTGCCGAACTCGATGGGGAAGAAGAATGAAATGATTTTGATGCCTTAGATCTTTTGTTAAATACTTATCGATACCTTTTTTCTTTTGAATGGGTTAGTCATCCATTAGGTTATAATTATGGGTATTAGTGGCTGATTGTGATCGGGCCACCTTTCGTGGTATGGTGGCCCAATAAGAATCCATTGGGTGTCCACTTAGTGGTATCCACCACTTTATACAGTGTAATTTTTTACCATACAGTATTTTTTTCTTACACCATTAAAGTGAAACCATTGAAAAACATATTCTTGAACTGTATTAAATATCCTTCATATTCTTTGGTTAACCTTTTGAACCTAAACACAGCATTTCTTGTACCTGTGTTTTTACCTTAACAGTGTACTTACACTACGTCATACCTTTTTTTTACTATTTTACGGTTTTGGTATGTTTTTCCACCTTATTTCTACCATAAACGTCCATTTATTTACATTACAATATTATAATTAATTGTGATGTAAAATTTGTTTCATGGATATTTTCATAAATTTTTAAGCATTTATGCTTTAAAAATCTACATTTGGCACTATCCAGCATTGCATCGGGTCCATAATAGCATTTTCTATTGATACTTCTTAGTTGTACATTATCATAATTTTTACAAAAAATACAATTTATAAGGGTAAATTCATTAATTAAACCCAATTAAATATGTAATTTTATTAATGAATTTCCCTTGGTCATCACAAAAGACGCCTACAATGAATTTAAGAGGAGAATAAACTTGCCAAGAACGAGGATTAGGATGTTAGAATTATGACCCATATGATTAATTAAAGGCCTATTAAATTTTTCAAATTTATTATTTATTTATTTAGTTTAATAATTATTTAAATGTTAAATCCTACTAGCTATGAAGGGTTACAACTCTTATCAAAAGATGTGTCTACATCTGAAAGGATGTATGTTTTGATGGAAGATAACTATTGAGAGTCTATAAATAAGAGTTTAGTCCTCTCTCCACCCAATTCTTAATTGCATTCATTCTCTCCATCAGAAAATACGTTAGAAACAACTGCAAGCCTAAAGAGAGAAACTAAGTTCTTCTCATCTGATAAACTTTTTGTATGAAAGGTTTTTTGCAAATTAAAATCATGAATCAAGGTACACTCTAAATTTTTTCTGTGAAAATTATTGAGTTCTAAGATTACTGAAAATTATAAAAATTAAAGTTTAAACCTATGGTATCAGAGCAATTAGGTTTTTGAAACTCATGATTTTCCTTCTATAGTTATATTCCTTTTACGATGAGGAGCATGATGACATTGGCCCGAGAGACGTGGTAGAGGAAGATAAATACAATGAGGCTAAGGAGAAGGAACAAGAGTTGAAGGGTTTGCCTGAAGAATCATAATTTGAAGATGCCAAGAGTAGCTATGAGGTTGCAAAGGAAAAAGTTTCATTGAAGAGCTATAAGGAATTATAATACCACTAGGGTACGCAGATGCATCAATGTCGCTCATAGTCGATCGAGCTATATGACTGTGTGAGTTTTTAGTTGGTTTATTGTTGAATTTTGTTACAAATTGCATTACATGATATTTTCTCTTTTCCTAATGTTGGAAGATTACATTTGGATGACCTTGTGGTGAATAAGCAGTTGTCTTATATGCCATGTTTGTTTCTTTTTTGAAATAAGAAAATTTATATTTGCAAGAACGGGCTTGTAGGTTTTGTTTATTTAATTTTGTCCCAGTATTTTTTCCCATTTATTTGAAAAAGAAGCTTTATATTTGTCACTTTAGCATACATTACAAGAAAAACCATATTTAACGACATACTATTTACGACATGTGGTTTTTAAATGTCGTTGAAAAGTACATACAACGACATCTCCAACAAAGATGTCGTTAATAACATTTGAAATAATAATTAACGACATCTATATAGATGCCATATTAAAGGTCTCATTTTAACGACAATAGTTTAGTGTTGTTAAATTATTTAACGACAAGTAGGAGATATCGTCAAAGCCTTAGAGATTTCACGACATCCCTTATAGACGACATCTTGACCAATGTCATCGATAAGGGGTATCATAAAATCTCCAAGACTTTGACGACATCTCATACTTGTCGTTAAATAATTTAACAACACTAAACTGTTCTTGTTAAAAGGAGACTTTTAATACAACATCTATATAGATGTCGTTAATTATTGTTTTAAATGTCGTTAATGACATCTTTATTTGAGATGTCGTTATATGTATTTTTCAACGATATTTGAAAATTACATGTCGTTAAATGTAGTTTTTCTTGTAGTGATAGGCCATGATTTTTCTGTGGGTGCCAATCAAGTTGGAATGTGCAGATGTCCTTAATACTAGTTGATTCCTTTTTTTGCCTTTTTTTTAAAAGTTTTATGTTTGTCATTGCATTATTGTCCTTGTGGATACTTCTTAGAGCTATAGTTTCGTCTCATAATTTCTGGTCCTAGCAGGAATACACATTAATATCTGGCTGCATAATCCAAAACACATGAACACATATACAATATACATGAGCATGTGTGTGTTTTACTTTTATAAATTTATTTAATGAAAATGCAAAGTTGTGTTTACAAAAAAAATTACTTTGCCGTTAAAGTCAAATATGGCCATACAGCTCTGCTACAACATCTTTATCGCTTTTTTCTTTAAAATTGGGGTAGGAATTTAAACTCTGATCACTTTTGGTGAAGTCGGATGTAGAATTCTCATTAGGTTATATCTACAATTAACCACTCTTTATCACTTCATACATATGCATCACTAATGATCCACGTACATCAAATGAGTCCAAGTTGATCCTTATTAGGGTTAACTTGGACTTCTTGTAGTGATACGGTTGGAAAAAAGCAGGACATTAATTTAGATACAGACGTTTCTTAAATGCTAGTATATAATGGTCTCTATAAATGCATGTCTGTGGGTCATATTTTCATAATATAAGAAAGCCTAAGTTATACAAGAAACCATTAATTAGTAACGTATCTAGGCTCTTAATGGTACACCCCCGCTTTCTTTCCAATTTAAATATATTGTATGAGGGATTTTTTTTTTTTTGTTTTTAAAAGTTTTATGAGGAGAATCTGATTGTCAATATTGTCGATAAAAAAATAATAAAAAAAAGGTGTAGAAAAAAGCAGGTCATCAATTATAAGAATTTTTATTACATGTAGAATATATAAAAAAAAAAGGTGGTTGGTTTCCCATACTATATAGGTAAGTTCTTATGGCGGAGAAGACAATTTTACTTTACTGATGAAATATATATTATGATCATCAAATAATGATTTTAAAAGGCTTGTTATGCTACTGTCTATGTCAAAAATTTACAACATACGATATATAATTGCTTCTAGCAGCATATTAGACCACTAAAAAGTTAATTTAATAGTTAAAACTCCCATGTTCTATCGTTGGATTAAAATTGCCTAAAATATGTGGTATTTTCACACACCTTTTCAATTAAGTGATCAATGAATTCGCTATAGAATTTTCTTGGCCAAAACTTTTCACTGTTCATGCTCACAGCTTTTAATTGAGCTACTTCAAAGCACATTGTTCTTTTTCTATAATTCTTTCTCAAATAATTGAGCAGTATTACAATATCAACTCACTAGTCAATGGACTTTTTTTTGGTCAGTTTTAATATTTTGTACACAATTAAGCTAGTAAATACACCCCTTTTCCTTCTGATCCCTGCAAGTGAAAGCCTGAATTCCTATTGTGACTTCTCATTCATATTCACATGCAAAAACTGCCCATAAGGTTTGATCAATTAATGATCTTTCTCTCTCTTTCTCTCTTTCTCCTCTTTATTTTTTCCATTGAATTACTTTTGGGGTTTTCACTTGGGCATGCAAATCATGCAGTCACATTGTCTTTCATATATATATGTATTAAATCATGAAATCACATTGTCTTTCATATATAAATGTATTAAATCATGAAATCCTTATTATAAGAAAAGGATGTATGCTGGCCTTTTTTATTACGTTTTCATGAGTGATATGCACTTGTTTGCATCGATTAATTGCTTTAAACCTTTCCTGCTTTGGTAGGCAGGATTAAGGAGAATGGGAATAAATTAGATTAAATCTTAATATTTTATTTAGTAAAAAACTTTAAAGGATTGGAATCTATGCCTGAATCTCCTTTTAGGCAATCTCTTATTAAAGTATAGGATTAAACATAATATTTGTACATTATAAAAATTTTTAAGGACCTATTTGAAAAAATTTATAAAACTTTGGGGCAAATTATAATTTTTTAAAAATTAAGGGTCAAAATATAATTTTTATGTGATAGAAATATTTTTAATAATTATATTTTTACTCCTATAATTTTAAAAAATAACAATATGACCCAAAATTTGAAAAATTTTTACAAAGAAGCCCCTATGTTAATAAAATAACACCAAACATAAGATTAAATTAGTTAAAATTTTATCATATTTATTCTAATACAAACTAATCTAAACCTTTAAAACTATCCTATTCAATATTATCTTATTCAATGCGCCGAAGGGCCCTTCAACAACAGTTTTCTTTTGTCAATTTCTGTGAAAAGGGGAAGGGGAAAAAACAAAGTTTGGGAAAGGACATGCTGACACTTTGGGCGTGTTTGGTGGGACTTAGGAGTTGGCCGGGAAATGGGTTAAGGGTAGCCATAGATATTTCTTTTAACACTTGCATGTATTCTTTTTTTTTTAGATTTTTTTTGTTGGAAAATATTTTCAAGATAATATGTTCTTAAGGAACTTTGCTTGTCTTTGCCTTTCATTTTTTGTGCATTTTCTTATTTTGGCCAGAATTGTTTCGGTCAAAGAGGATTGGCTAGATATTTATATCATACACGATGTAAAAAAAAAAGAAAAAGAAGAGGATAGAGCAATAGCTAAGTTTATATATGTATAATTTCACTATTTATAACTACATAATAACTTCCCTTCCAAAAAAAAAAAAAAAAAGCTACATAATAACATTTGCATCCTATGGTCTAATGGCACAGGAATTGGTGTTGGGTTTTAGAGGGTGTTGTGGGTTCCATCGTACTTAATATACCTGTTATTTGGTATTTCGGTTAGAACTAGTCAACAAACAGTACAAAACTCTTAACAGCTATGATATAAAAGAAAAAGGTTGTTACAGCGTAAAACATTTACATGTTACAATTTTCAAATCAACATTTTCAGTTTCAACCGCCCTCTCAAACACCATAATAATCTTTATTTTTTATTTATAAAATGACACAAGTTATAACATATTCTAATTAAAAAATAAATAGTTACTTCTAATATTGTCCTCCGGAAGAAAAGTTTAATCATGGAGCTCCCCCCCTCCCACCCCCCCCCTCTCTCTTTTTTTTTTTTTTTTTAGGAGAAAATATAAAGTACTTAACAATGCCCATTTGCACCCATAAATATTGAGGTAGAAATAATGTTGTCCATAAATATAGTTTTAGACCCTTAGCTAGTAAGAGCAATTTTATTTAACCTTATAAGATTATAACTTTATTACTAACAAAATAGTTAAATTCAATCTAAAAAATGCATTATATACTAGACTAAGGCCTATAGTTTTATAAGTAGTGAGGTTTTAATCTTATAAGGATAAAAAAGATTTGCAATAAATTTTTCATCCCTGACCTTTTTACCTTTTTTCCTCTCTTGAAAAACCCGTTCTATTTCTTAAAGGGATCCATTATTGTACATGCATTGTCTGGTTCTATGAACCTCTTTTTGGACTTCTGAACGTTGAAATAACCCTTCTACATATTGCCTATGAGGGCAACCACACTGCAAGAGACCACCCAAGTTCTTCAACAATGGTCTACACAAGATTTAAATTACCTGTTTAATTTTTGATGTGTGACACAATATTAACCAATTAGAATTTATCATACCATCTAATAAACTCGAACATTAAAACAATCGAAAAGAATTTTAAAATTTTTAGATGATATATCTTAATATAATTGGTTAAATATTATTTGACGCGTTAAAAACTAATCAGGTGATTTGAGTCTCAAGATGAAATCTTATTCCCTAATAATAGGTTAAATTTGACAAAACTTTAATAAGGTTAAAAAGTGATACGGTGACTGTAAAACTCATGGCTGGTTTGGACAAAAATATTGTATTTCAGGTCCAAGCCTTTTGGCCAAGGTTTTTAACTACAAGACACAGATTAAAAAGTATAGTTAAAACTGAAAGTTTTAAACTAAAAATTATAACATATAAAAGCTTTACATTATAGTTTACTTTTTCATATCACTATAACATATAAAAACTTGCATTGTAATAACTAAAAGTTTTAATTATAATTGATTTTGTCAAGCATCTCTTTTTTAAACATTCAAAAAAAAAAAAAAAAACTAAAGCAGTGAAATTTTGAACCCAAAAACATACATATTTTATATATATATATATATATATGTGTGTGTATGTATATGTATGTGTTGTACAAAGGTATTGTAGAACCAAACAGCTTCCACGTTCATGATATCACCGCTCACCAAAACCAAAGTCCTTTCTTCTTTTTTCTTCTTTTATATATATTTCCTTCACCTTTTCCTTTGCTATAGTGTGTTTAAGGTAGCGTTTCATGCATTTTCATAGGAAAAAAAGATCCCATTTCACACAGAAGAAGAAGAAGAAGAATACGGATTAAGAGTTAAACCAATAATCTAAAGTCACTAAGAAAACTGAGAAAATGAGGAGAGAGAAAGAAGAGAGAGTACCTCACTGATCTAGCTTACCCTCATCTCACTCCGTTTTCAACTAGATGCACCAAAAAAAGCAATAAAACAAAACAAAACAAGAAGTACATCTCTAATCATTCACTACAAAATCTAGCTATATCATCTTTTAATTAACAACTAATCAACAATTAATTAATTCACAACATTATCATTATATCATCAATCAAGTATATATGTATGTGTATATATATATTGATCTTCATCTTCCTAATCCTTAAACTTGCTTCTTCTTCATGGCCTGCTTATTATTATGCATCCAGACCTTGAAAACCTGTCGGTTGACACCAACTTCTGAGCAAAACCGCTGAACCTCCTGATCGTCATGCTTCTGGATCCTCCAGCCTAGCTTCTCCGCAAATTTCATCATCTTCTCCTTCTGCTCCTGACTGAACTTTGTCCGAAACCGCTTCTTCGACCCCGATGCCTGTCGAATTGCCCCCGCCGCCTTCGACTGGCCAACATTATGATCATGATTAAACATGTTTAGATCCTCGGTCGACGACTCGGCCCCACCGAAGGCCATCATCACCGGGGCGGAAATTGGACGGCGCTGGCGATGCACTGGATATTGAGGATGGTGACGATCAGAACTGTGATGATCATGATGGTGGTATTGGAGGTGATGATAAGGATTTTTATTAGGCTGTAGAGGAGGAGGAGGAGGAGGAGGAAGAGAATAATGTTGATGAGGCAGTAGTATTGAATTGTTGTTATTTCTATTGCAATTATTCCTGGACAGCTGGTAATTTGGGTTGTAGTAAGACTCGCCGTCGATTTCCTTAAGGTGGAAGTTGCGGTGGCATTCGCAGGCCGCGCATTTCAGCGCCTCCGAGGTGCCTTCGTCTCCGCTCGGCATGAACTCTCCGCAGCCGTCCAGCACGTGGCCGCCGCTGCTCGCCGCATGGTTCTTCAGACATTTTCGGTACCTCACCGAGGACGAAGAAACGACGTCGACCGCCGCAATTAGGGTGATTGGATCTGGGTCTGGATTTGGATCAGGGTTATAATCGATAACATTATTATCTCTTCTGGGTTTGTTTGGTTGATAGGAATGGCTATGGCTGCGGTCTAGGGTTTGGTTTGTAGCTGGATTGCCATGATCTCTTGGTCTAATTTCTCTGATGGGTGAAGAAGAAGAACGCTGCTTGGAAGAAGAGTCCCTATTGGGCGAGTTATAACGAGCAAGAGTACTAGTGTTGCTTCTCATATTCATTCCTAATATCTCCTCATGATCTCTTCCTCTCATAATCAACTCCATTAAATCTTCTCATCTCTATTATTGTAATCTTTATCCTTGCCATCCTAGCTACAAAACCCTTTTAGTAATTTTCTTTTCTTTCACCAAAACTAAAATCTCTTTTTGATCTTGATCTATACAAAGGTATTATATGATTTTCCACCTCAAATCAAGTGATTTTTCCCTAATTTCTTTCCTTTTCTCAACCCTAATTTTCTCTTCTCTCCCATAATCAAAGATTTAATCACCAGCTAATGGAGGGTTAGTACTATTATTCTTTTTCACTCTTATTTTGATTTTGACCTTTTTTGAGTGCTCACCCACCAAACTTCCACTGATTTTCAACCCTACTTCCCAAGACGTAATTAAGTCAGTGTTTTAGGGAGAAATGGGATTGGATTTGGATCAAAAATAAAGGGAGATTATTAATTTCACCCCCTCAAAAAAGAAAAAAAAAACTATATTTATTTGGGAATCAAACAGGAGAGCTAGATCCCCTATTCCCCTATAGATGAAAGAAGTGAGGGCCCTACCAAAGCTTGAAAAAAAAGAAAAAACACCTTACCTGATAATAAGTTAGTAGAATATGTAGATTTGAAGAGAAAAAGCTGTAATTGCACCAGCAGCAATAATATAGTGTGAGAGAGAGCAAGACACAAGAAGAGAAGAGGGGAAGTTTGTTTCTGCATTTAATTAACGAGATGAAGTTTTTGGAAATGTTTTTTTTTTTTTATGTTTTTTGAGCTAAAAATTTTAAAAATATTTTCAACATAAGTTTTTAAAAATTTTTATTTTTTAAAATAAAATTATTTTTATTTATTTTAAAAATACTATTAAATAGACTTGAAATATTTAAAAAAATCCCAATTTAATAATAATAACTAATAATAAATACGAGGAAGTAGTGAGAAAAAGAAAAGGAAAAAAGAAGAAAAAAAAAAAGGAGGGGGGAGAGGGGCGAGGGGTGTTTGTTTCGTGTTTCCTACCATCCATCAATGGAAAAGAAATAAATAAATAAGTTTTGGGTTGGAAATAGTTTAGTACTAGTGATCTTTCTAGAACAACCGACAGGCTCATATTAGTCCTCTCCCCCAGCCTGCAATCTGGTCCAGTTCCTACTTATTGCCCTTATTTTCTCTGCACTCTTTGAAACCATAAAACCCCACAAATATATATATATATAGTGTATATATCATGAATATTTGTGTACAATGTTTTGTGTAAGCCAGCGAGGAAGAGAGAGAGAGGAGAGAGATATAAGAGAAAGATGTCTGACTTGACGTTACTCTGCTTGGTTTGCCTGGAATCTACCTGCAACTCATATTCCCAAGATTAAAACTGTTTGATGCAATAGAATAATAATAATAATATTTATTGTTAGACGTAAAACACCCAGATTATAGATTTTAATGTGGTTCTCAGAAACAAGACTTTTAGTTCAAGACTAGAGAGAGATCAGAATAATTAGTGATAGGACGAAGAGCCCTTGGGGCAAGGGAGCTAAAGTAGAGAATGCTGGTCCACACCACAGCATTTGTTTTTTTTTTTTTAGTGTGTTTGTGTCAGACTCTCTCTCTCCTCTCTCTCTCTCTCAACACGAGGCTCTTTTGTGCGCCTACAGGGCAGCTAGCAGCTTCTGCTGTGAATTATAACTTTACCATCTCTCTTTGGTTTCTTTCCCATTGTGAATTCATGCTTCTTTAGCTCCCATTATTGTCAATTTCAGGGTTTGGCGGTCTAGGGGAACTTCTATGCATAGTATTTAATAATAGAGTTAGAATTATAAATTAAAATTAAAATATTATAATATATTTAAGGTATATAAAAATTTTATACTATACCGGTTAAAACTAATAAATTTTATTTAATTTTATCAAACGAAATCACAATTTTTAAGTTTAAGTTATAAATTATATAAAATTCTTATATATTATAATAAATTTTTATATATTATAATATTTTAATTTTAATTTATAATTTCAACTATATTTTTAAACACATAGAATCCTTTCTCTTTTTTTCTTCTTCATTGCACATCTATATATCTTTGTTGTGGTGCACTATTGGTATTTCTTTGCTTTTTCTGGTACAGTGTCACTATATATAGCCAATGTCTAAAGAGCCTTTTTTTTTCCTTTTTCTTAAAAAAATCAGACACTGTATCATTTTGACTCTTATTCCTCTTTCTCTTTCTCCTTTAAGGTCATGCACAGTATTTCCTCGAGTACACAACAGTTGATAACGCCATTCTTAGGTATAATAGGCCCTTTGCTTACCGACTCTTCTTGAGTTATAAGTAATTTCCTCTTTCTTCCTTTCCTCTTTTCTTTTCCCCTTTTTTTGGCTGGAATTATTGAATTTTGACTTATTAGGCTACCGACTGCCTACCCTTTTCCTAATATTGATTTTTAAGTGCCATATAATGAGGTTTTCTTATAGAATAATTGAAATTTAGGTACTGTTGACCTAGTACAGAAAATCTAATAATATAAAGATGATTAATAAAGAACAAGCTATTTAGTTGATTAATTTTTTGATAAGAATTATCAATTGAATTACTCCATATTTGACATCAAATTCTACTAATATATTGTCACTATTTGTGAGCATACAAGAGAATTTACATATTCTTTTAAGTTGATAGTTCATTGTTTGTCATGAATAAGCGCCCTAATTTTATATTTTGTACCGACAGCAACAAAATCACATATAAAGAAAAAAAATTTAGAGCAAAGCTTTATAGTTATTCACTTTTAACGTGAGACCAAGGACATTCACTTGTTATCAGCAGCTAGCTTCATAACTTATAAGCCTTTTGGCACATTCGTGTTAACTAAAATTTTAAGCTTAAGAATTGTAGTATATAAGAGTTTTATCTTATAGCAATTTTTTGTTTTTATAACTGTTGAAAGCTTTATACTATTGTTCTAATTAGTTTTAACTAAAGTGTCGAATGGAAACTTAACATCAATTACTATAACAATATTAATTTAAGAAACAATTCATGCAATCATATAGTCTACAAGCATAGAGTACATGTAAATTCATACATTACCTTATTATTATGATACGTAGAGTTCAAATTCCTATTATAAATTTATCAAAATGAAATTAGATGATGGTATTCTCTTCAACGCATAATGAAAACAATATATATATATATATATATAATTTTTTTATTAACTAATTCCCATAGAATCTACATTGGATTTTCAGAATTCTGCCTTAATTACAATGTCTTTTAAACGTTTTAGTTTCTTGGTTTGAGTATTATTGAAGCATCTAAACCCTAATTCTTTTTAAAGTTAATTATGTGTGTGCTATGTGTGGCCACGTTTGAATGTTGCTCTCTCCTTCCGACACAAGCCGTTGAATGTATAACAAATTGGGAAACAAAGGCCCTCACAAAGGTCCCTTTTTCCTTTCTTTTTTTTATTTCCATAATTGGGAACTAATCGTTGAGGCCCTAAACTAAAGGAATGTCTCGTGAACTCCTTAAATGTTTCTTTAATTAATTTTTAAGATTATCTTACTATGAGGACCGCCTATGGGGTAACAATTTCAATAAATTAGTCTAATTTAATTTAGATACAAACATTTAATTACTAAACTAATTTGCTTCTGTCTTTCTAATTAAATGCCTGCATAGCTAGTAGCTGCGACTCTTGTGAGACGTGGCAAAAGCCCAACCAAGAGCCTTGCTTTGTTTTTCTTAATTTTTTTATTATTTATTATTTTTTTGTAATCATTTTTTTAAAATTTTTCGTCGCTGACTCTGACTGCCAACTTGTGTTTTTATTAGCCTTTTGTTTGGAAGTTGTCCATTTTCTTGCCGAGAGTTTCATGGTTTTAATGTCCCAATCTGTGGGCTTAATTAGCATGCATTAGTTTCCCTTCCCCAATAAAGAATATAGATATACAAATAAACGTTACAGTCTTATGGGATACTATATAATAAATTAGAAATAAAATTTTATTGAATAAAGATACATAATTATGTATTTTAATGACTAAGTGGGACACAATTATAATTTTTCAAATAAGAGCAAAACAATATATTTAAATTATTTTATATGAATACAACAATACTTTCAATTACTTTATTGGGGCACAACAATATTTTTTTATTATTTTGTGGGGACATGGTTGTAATGTTTCTTTCAAAATAAGGATATATATTTATATATATATATATATAAAATTAAAATTTTAAACTACAAAATAGAGATGAAAATTTAAATCTTAAAAAATAAGTAGAGACACGTATTCTAATCGTCACGACGTAAATCTGACAGTGCTTACATGTAATTTTTGCTTATATCTCTACTATTTATATTTACATGAAATTGGTCCGCCCGTATAAACTTGAAAAATTGCAATCTAAATCAATTTTATTACAAAGTTTTTTTCTTATAAAATCTAAATTGCTATAATATTTTCGGTTTGGATCATACTAAGTAATTGGTTGATAAATTGCTAGTTATTGAACTTCGTATTAGATGGTACTATTGGTTTCAATTTTTTATTTTTTTTACCAATAAGTATAAATGCATCTTGCATTAGAATGTAAATCTCTAGAAGTCATATATTGGTACTTCAATATCTCCATTCAATCTTGAGGACCACAAATTGATATCTACACAAGAATTTTTCTTTTTTACTTTTGAGTACAGCAGATCAAAAGGATAGATACCCTTTGGATAGAATAATAGATATTTTTCCAGTGACAGTAATTTGCTTGAGAAACCTGCAATATTATTCTAGTTCTCTCCACCACACAAAATCAGTGGCCTTGAATTGCTTGGCATATGGATTTTTTTTTTTTCCTTTTACACTAAGTTGATATTCATGCATGGCACAAACCCAAATGTAATAATTAATCTAAGAGAATTTTTTATTCCATATTAATTATTAGATGTAAGCTCAAGAAATTAGGACCCAATGTAGAAATAATACTGAAATAATTATTTAAAAAGAAAACAATTCTCGAAATCTTATAGTGAGTGATATGTGTATCCTTGGTTTTTTTTTTAATAATAAGGTATCATTGTGTTGTGTTATTAGTTCTACTCGGGCATATTTTATCACGTGAAATCTTAATGCGCAAAACAGCGAATAAAATATGACATGATTGGCTTGAAAATCTCAAAGATAATTTTTAGAATACGTAACTACAATATGGAAAGAAACGAAATTATTACATATATGTATGTGTGTGTGTGTGTGTGTGTGTGTGTGTGTGTGTATATATATGTTCTTTTTTTTTTTCCCCCTGAAGAGGACAGCGTGGAGTCTCAAATATTTATAGCAGAAGAAGAGAGAAAACCAAAGCTTTGCTAAAATTAGAACTTATAGAAAAAGGAATTTTTAAAATTTTTTTTTGTACGGTCAAGAATGTTGAATGATCCGTTGTACTATAATATATATATCATGTAATAATAATATGATTTATGTAGTTTTTTTAGGGAGAACGAGGGATTCAAGCCAAAAATAAAAAATTAATTAAAATTAACAGGCTTAAATGTTGTTAATATTAATAAATAAGCTAAACTTTGTATATTCATAATTAGGCTTAAGTGAAATTTCAAAAATATCCCATCTTTTTCATATCACCTATTCTTTCTCCCCTCTACTCTTCCCTCTCTTTTGTTCCCTCTTCGACCCTCCTTTGTGAGGAATAGATGATGAGACTCTACACGACCTACCTTCATAGGACTCGGTGTTTATGAGGTTCATCGACATCGTCCGTCCTCCGTCACATAATTACAACAGTCGATTGTGGAGTAAAAAAGCACAAGAAGAGGGGGGGGGGGGGGGGGGGGGGGGGGGGGGGGGGGGGGGGG
>CAMOHE010049228.1:127690-155798 GCA_946598075.1 Artocarpus hirsutus
CCCCCCCCCCCCCCCCCCCCCCCCCCCCCCAAACCCTGTTTAGGGATTTAGACTCAGTAGAGGGGAGAGAGGAGTTGAAATTTTGTTTAGGGATTTAGATCTCAGTAGAGGGGAGAAAGAGAGAGGAGGGTTTAAAAAAGTAAAATTTATTATTAATTGACCTTTGATTTAATTATGTTTGAAAATATAGATTTATTCTTAAATAATTTTAAGGTTGGCCTATTTGTTGCAATTTTATTATGTTACGTATAATGAAAATTACCTTTATTTTTATATGTTACAACTAATATTCCGTAAAAGATAAAACCAAAAATTAAAAAAAAAAACCCTATACATAATACTATATTGCTATTGAATTAAGGCTATCTTAGAATTAGACAACTCATACGGCATCATTCTTTTTCTACAAATTTCAAAAAATTTCTCTTCAACGTTGGTATTTGTCCATGTAAACCCCATTTTGAACGTTCTTTAGATCTGTTTCTCTTGAATTTATCATTTTTTGTACGTATAATATATAATAAGGGGCAGATGATCTCCTTTTTTAGTTTAAAATCGTAAAAACATATTGAAACTTGACAAAGTTTTGTTTCAGTAGGGGAAAAAAAAGGACGCTAAATGAAAAGGTAATTCTTTTTTCGAGTCATTTTTTGTAACACCTCGATTTTTAATTTAGTGTAATTAGTGTAAAAATGGTGAATTAATGTGTCATAATGTAACTTTGAACTTAATTTAATTATTTTATAATATTTTCAAAGTAGTATTACTTTTAATTATTTTTAATCACTCTTTATTATTTTAATTGTTTTAATTGTTATTTTAAATTTTTGGGATAAAACGATTTGTCAAATGCCCGATATATCCTTCTTTGAAAACTATGTGCTAAGGACATGGTTTTATATGAGGAAAACTACCCCTCATTCTTCTATTTATTTCCTCTCCCTCTCCTTCTCTCACTAACTCTCTCACTCTCTCTCTCTCAGCTCTCCCTTTCTCTCTCTTGCTTCCTCTCACGTTCTTTCTCTCTCTCCTTTTGATTTCAAAAATTGAGCAAAAACTCTCAATCTGTAGCAAGATTGGAAGCTTGGAAGCAAGGATTGGCCTCCAAAAACTCAGATTCAAGCTCAAATTTCAAGGTTAGTTTACATTTTTTTCAAATTTTAAACTTTTTTAACTTTCAATTTCTTCAAAATGTTGTAATCCGAGTTTCTTGAGCTTAGGAAACCTTAAATCTAGGTTAGTAAAATACAAACCCTCACAAATTTGAGCTTGATATGAATGAAATCAACCTTAAATCTAGGTTAATAGAACACAAACCCTCACAAATTTGAACACAAGCCCGTATTGAGAAATTTAAACTTTAAAGTATGATTTTATAAACATAAATGACACATTAGGACACCATAAGATAGCTTAATAGTGTAGAATATCTTAAGCTAGATATTGATGAACTTAGTTTACATTTAAGGTCGTTTGTGGTTCTGTAGAGCTAACATATAGTGGGTCGGGACTGCAATGTTAAGTCACAATGTAGAATATCGAGTTAGAACTTCTACCCCTTCTTTGATAGCTAGGTTTTTAAATGGTTTTGGCTTTAAAGATTCTTTTAAAATGTTTTCAATAAATGACAAAATGTTTTAAATATTTTCAAAGAGGGCCTTGGCCACAAAAAGACTTGTTATCAAATGATTTTTTCAAATTGATTTTTAAGGAATGTTAAAAAAAATGAATTTCTTAGTATTTTTCATTTCTTGTCTAAAAATGAATGTTCATAATGAATCAAATAATGAATGCAATTGAGAATATTCAGTAACATAAGATTTAAATAATAATAAATACACATAAAGGCATGAAGCCATAATTAGAGATCGAGTCGTGTAGAGTGTGACCTTGGTGACGGTCCTAAAACCCAACTTGGCCACTACAGTAGTGGCTTATATAGTTTGTTCGAGAAAGATAATAAGATTCTTTATAAACAAGCAAAGAACCGTTTTGGTAAAAACGATTTAAATAATTTGTTTGTTCATTTATTATCAAATTTTGTTTTCTAGTACTTTTTTGAATGCAAAATTTTATAATCAAATTAATGTTTTCTAACCTAGTCCTACTGAGCCTTTTGCTCACCTTTTCTTTATATGTTTTAAAACTCTTCCCCTAGATGGATTGCAGCTTACAACCGACTGGAGGGCAACATGGCAAACATGTGCGTTGTAGGAATTCTATTTCAGTTATTTCTTTATTTAAATCAAGACATGTATTATTTAAAATTTTATCTCTCATATTAGACTGTGATTGTAATATTTTATTGTTGATACCATGTATGTACACTAATGTAGGTCTGGTGAGGCTCGAATTATGTTTAACTGTACTTGTTATTTTGTTTTATGATTAACTATGTTCAAATTCACGATAATAGCTTTAAAAATGTTTTAATCTATCACATTTTTTAAAAATAACTCAAATAATTTAATTGGTGTTTTTGATAAAAAAAATCTGCATAAATTAACTTAATTAATTCACTACGTCATTACCTATACTTCGAGGCGTGACACTTTTAAAACTATTCCCGTTGAACTTTTTTCTTTTTCTTTTTTTTTTATCTTTTTTTCCTTTTCTTTTCTTTTCATCGATGATGGTTTCTATCTTCGTCTAATCTATGTACGGCTATTTTTTGATTTATTTATTTTTGAGCTTTGAGCTAATACTAGTTGGTGAGGCAACAGCTTACTAAGGCGATGATCAGTAGCTAGTCCGAGAGGATAATCAACCATATTGGGATTGAAACATGGCGGCCCAAACTTGTACGGGAAGCAGTAGTAGGGATTTTTCCACGATGGGCTAAAGCCTAACGAAGCAATGCCATGTGGAGGTAGAAGGCTATTACTCTCTCTATACAAAAAAAAAAAAAGTATAAGGATTAAGTGCGTTGGGTAACATAGTTAGAACCAAAAATTAGAATGAATGTATTTTAACTTGTGCAAGCTTCATTGCCAAACAAGCTAGTTAGAACAACATTGCAGTTGGAACGCAGTATAAGGGTTGAGTACAAATTTACTATAGCAGTTGGAATAACGTTGCCAAACAAACCAATAAAAGTGACGCCATGTTTCATAGTCATCAGTACACTCAAACTCTTTCATTTCTTTTGGTTAAGCTACAAGCTTCAATTTAATAAGCACTCTGAAACTCCTAGATAACAAGGAGTTATGGATGAAGGACGAAGAGCCCCCAATGTTTTATTCTGTTTTTTAAATTAGCAATTGCCTATTGTTTGTAGGTAAATGAAAACAATTGTTTGGCATTGTTTGTCACTTATAAAAATCCTTTTTTGGTTTCTTGAATTTAAAGTGGTTTTTCTCAAAGAGGATGTTCAAAAAAATATCAACCTACTACAATAACTTTCAGTCAAAGATAAAAACTTCTCCAAAAAATAAGAAAATTGCACCAAATAGTACAATTTCAATTTTAATAAAAGCAATTACACACTTTTAAAGATATTTAAGTACATAGCATTTTTGCAATCATGTGCTCTTTTAAAACATTGGAATTTCTAATTTTATCTTCTCTTTTTTCTTCATTTTCTTCTTTCCCCTTTTTTTTCATTTTTGTTTTTTGTTATTTCTTTGTTGCTTCTTGTTTTTTACGTCATTCTATGGAAAAATAAATATTGTTTTAATTTAAATGAGTTATCTACTAAACATTGTTATTTTTTTATCGATTTATTTTTATTATCAATTAATAATGGTCTAATTCTCTCTCTCTCCCAAAGATATACAAATATATATAATATATATATATATATTTCAAAGGCTTTAAAACTTATATAAGAGTATTAACCATATTTTTTTAATGAAAAATTATACAAAATAGCATTGTTTCAATTATTGATGTGAGTAAATAGCACACTTTTAAAAATATTTAAAAATATTTTTAAAATATTGATATTTAAAAGTATTTAATAATAGTATTTTATTATTGATATAAATAAATAACACTTTTAAAAATATTTAAGTACGTAGTATTTTTAGAATCACGTGCACTTTTTAAGCAACTAAATTTCTAATTTTTCCTTCCTTTCTTTATTCTTTTTCTTTTTCTTTCAATTTTTGTTTTTCATCCTCTCTGCTGCTTCATGTTTCTCTTCACATCATTTTATCAAAAAAAAAAATCGTTCTAATTTAAGTGGACTATTTACTAATCACTGATACATTTTGGTATATTTATTTTTATCCTCAATTTATGAGTCTAATTCCCCTTTCTCCCTATTTTAAAAGCCATTAGTACTATAACATGTTTATTACTTCTTAACAAATTTTTATTTTATTCTTTCACATTATGCACTTTTAAAAAACATAGATTTAAACACTAACAAAAAAAAAAAAAAAAGCCGTGACTTCTACTTTCTTTGTTATTTTTCCCCTTATACTGTACGTCCTCAAAAAAAAAAAAAAAAAATCCAAACATAAACAATGCAAAATGAGCCATAGTCATTTATAACAACTATTTTATAGCAACCGCTAGCCAAGGCTTGTGTCACAGGGTCGAAAGTTAAACTATCAGGTGCTTATAGCTTGACACCTTGAATTTTCGTCTGAACTAAGCACATGAATATCTTTACGCAATTTTAAAATTTGGGGGAATAAATCATACAAATTAAATTCGGAAATACATATTGTTAACAATACGCAAACTTTAGGAAGAACTTGAAGATTTATCTTTCTTTTTGAACTCTTTAAAGCATATCAGCTTAAAAAGAAAGAATTTATGAATATATCATGTTATTTATCAAAATTATTTTTTGATTGCCAAAATTAATTTCAAAAATAAATTAGGAGTTTATTTATCACTTATTTAATATAAAAATTTCAATGAAAAAAATTAAGAAACGATATTTTTCTTATGTTGTCCTTAAAGAAATATGACAGTTAATAATAAAGTAGTTGACTCAAATTCACTATTCAATTTTAGTATCAATAATATCTAATCAATTATATTATATTACAGTTGAAAATTCTTTGACTGATTTTTACACATCTTTCGGTTTAATTTGTGTTTTAAATCTAAATATAACTAGTTAGATATCATTTATAACATCAAAAATCTGTTTGGTTCGCGGGTTCGAAATATAATAGTTTGAATTTTTTTGTTTGAGATGAGATTTTGAAAAGCGTTGTTTGAAACTCTAATTAGAATTGATGTTTGGATATGTTAATTGAATTTAGATTTAAAAAGATAATA
This sequence comes from Artocarpus hirsutus, assembly GCA_946598075.1. Taxonomy (NCBI): domain Eukaryota; kingdom Viridiplantae; phylum Streptophyta; class Magnoliopsida; order Rosales; family Moraceae; genus Artocarpus; species Artocarpus hirsutus. The sequence continues at coordinate 132,929 of CAMOHE010049228.1, forward strand.
AAATCTAAAGTTGTGTTAGGATATAAAAACTTTTATGAGAAAATGGTCCAAAATTTGAGTTCAAATATTTTGAAATTAGGGGGTGTTAAATCAGAATCGACCACACTTGTTAAATCAGAATCGACCACACTTTTTAAGTTTAACATTTGAGATTGAGTTTGAGGCTTTTTTTTTTTACCTCTAAATGTTTGTTCAACTTAAAAAGTGAATTTGAACTCATTGAAGGTATTTGTTTAAGGGGTTCAATGAGTTTAAACCTAGTTTTTAAGATGAGCAACCATTTGGAGGCAAAAAAACTCAAACTCAATCATAAACATTGAGCTCAAAAAATAGAGTGGATTCGAATTCAACACCTCCTAATTTTATGATATTTAGTTCAAGTTTTTGAACCCTTTTCTTACAAAAATAATTATATTCAAACATAATTTTAGATTTTATTATCGTTTCAAATCCAAAATCAGTTGACATTTAGACAGTTCGGATTATAGTTTCAAATCATCCTTTTTAAACCCTTATTTCAAATAAAAAATTTAAACTGTCATGTTTTAAACTTATAAACCAAACAGACCCAACCTTGAAACAAACACACCCTACCAGAAGAGTCCCTAATTAGACCTAATTACCGACCTGAAAAAGAGAGTGAGCGCGTGCGCACGTGGTGTTGCGAGAAAACAAAAAAGGCATTATCGTACAAATGGGGTTTGTCAAACTCGGAATCTACATAACGAGACAAGCAAATCTAATACGGATTTTTGGGCTCTATCAGTCGCATCACCACCTGCACGCTGGGATTTTTGGATTGGTGCGTTTGCAGCTGTCATCTATGATTCTTTTCTTTCAAAACCTCTTCCTACCAAAGCCAACAAACATTAGATGAGCCTTCCTTTTTATTTGGAGCTTCGCATGGTAAGTTTACTTTATCACTTGTGTATATTCCTAACTCACCAGTTAACATAAATAGTTCTTACTCGTTATAATAGAAAGTAAAATATAATTATAATATAAATTTACACATATTATAATTTTTAAATTTAAAATATGAGTTATAATTGATGTTGTAAACAATCATTAAATATTATATTTGGTCAAAATTATATTAAAATATAAAAATATGGAAAACTTATAGAACTTGTTTGAATCGTCAAAGTGAAAATATTGTAACAATTTAATAGGGTATTTGCTTTGGTAGTAGGAACCATTGATTAGAAATATTTTTTATTGTAGCATGTGAGAGCTTTATATTGTAATAATTTTTTTCTTTTTACTTAATATGTGAAAATTTTATACTGTTTATAATTAAAATAATAACCTTAACTGTTCTATAATAAATATCTTAAAAATTTTATAAGAGAAAATAATATAACTTAATTGGTTTCAACTTGAATAAGTCTACTTATTAAAGTGTTTCAAAGTAGGCTAATGATTAAAATCGTATTTCTATTAATAAAGTAATTTAGGATATTAAATCCTTTTTTTTTTTTTTGGAACGCCCGCAACTTTTTCATTTCTTTCCCTTAATTTGTTTGTAGTCGCTAACGACAAAATGAACAGTTTTAAACATTTGTTTGTCACTTATCATCATAATAATATCATTCTCTGCTCTTGGCATTGATGAACAGTTAATATTCTGCTTTATCTCGCACGACCTTTCTGTCCAATTGGGTAAAGCAAATCTTTCCCGAACGTGGTGGTTACTCGATGATCTTCTGTAGTGTTTCATTTGAGATTAGGTAAGCTTCCAGTGTTATTGCAAGGACCGTTCAAGCAGGTTTCCACTTTTCATGACTTAAATATATTGAACCGCAGTTTGTAACATGAAAAAGTTTTATAATATTGGCGTTTGCACTTTAAATTTAAACTGGTCTCTCCAGCATCCTAATGCTTTAGTAACATTAGTTTTTCAACTATTGTCTGTTAACATCTACGTGTCTTATCCGGTCATGATCTTGGAGATATAGATCTCCAAATTGTTTTCACAGCCAAGAACATTTTATGGTAAAGATTTAGGTTGATATTATACAAGTAAGGATCTAAATATATATAATGTTATGTTATATTTTATCGACCACATGAGTGATAAAATCAATATGACGGTTGAAAGAGATAAAGGACAAAGGGAAAGTTCTCCTAATAATAGTAACACCTCTACTTTTTTAACTTAATTATAGTGTTACAAATTTACGTTTGAGTAACTACTTATGAGGACTTTCCTATCAAATAATAATAATAATAATAATAATAACAGTTATTCATACTAATAACTCCTAAAATTTAGAGTCACTTTCATTTTGTCTTACTGAATTTTAAAAATCATCACTTTATAATTAAACTTTGAAAAGTCCTCATTTTACCTTTTGAATTTTAAAAATCACTATTTTGTCCTTGAATCTTCAAATCTCCTTATTTTGTCTCATATTTTTTAATTTTTTGTTCAGATAAATAGAATTAAGCCCACATGATTTTATGGGTCACGTATAAAGGAAAATGAGATTTTATCATTCTCAGGTTTTGTTTTACGCTTACATGCTTATTCAACGTTTTTTTATCTGTTCTTATTTAATAAGAGTCTGTATGCACACCTTAAATCGCCTATATGTTAGTAATTTATCTGTGCATTAACAAGTTATGGAGAAGATATTTAATCTTCTTTCTTTGTTAACCAAATAAAAAATATATCTATATATATATATATATATATATGCTGAACTGTTGATTCGACACAAATCTGGTTTTTTACTTACAGTGGAGATTATATCATTGTCAGAACCGAAATAATTGAATTTTCACAATTCATGATCTCAATTATACTGCCGGCTGGGTATTGGGATAGCATCACATGCATGCACTGTAACAAAAAACAGTTCCAAAGAAAAACTGAGAGATTAGTTGCCGTGTCAATTCCTTTGTCATGTCGTGTCCATTTTGTGGGACCAATTTGTGTCAACATTTTTTCATAAATATAGTGGCTGGTGTATCCATCTTCAACTATATACATCCAAGGTTTTGCTATAGAAAAGAACAAGTTCTCCCCCTAATTTGAAATCTAGTGAAGAAATCAATCAGCAAAAGGAAAGTTAACATATAACTAGTCAAATCTCTGATTTGATATACATATATAATATAATGCATGCGCCGTCAGCGTTAATTATAATCAATATCACTATGTCAAACAATATCTCCCTCATTCTTATCAACAATTATAATAATAACAAGCCTCCTTGTTTTTGTGAAAGCGGTTCATCAACTAGACTATTGTTTGGGAGAACGGTTGGTATAGAAAATACTAGTTAAAAAACTTAATATATGAGAGCTGCTTTATATTGTAGCAATTTTTTTTTATAGTAACTGTTAAGAGCTTTATATTATTTGTTGGTTGGTTTTAATGGAGATAAGAAAAAGACTAGTTTCTCTCATCTTCTTAACTTTGCAAAAACAAAGGCTTTCCACTTTTGTGTTCTATATTATTACTTTTTTCTTATGTGAAGGGAAAAAAACAAAAGAAGAAGAAGAAGAAAATCCAAGTGGAAGTGTTCTAACATTTTGTTTGGTTTGAGCGAAAGAAAAAAAAAAGATATAGAAAAATATAAGACGTAAAAAAAATATAAATGACCCTTAAAAAATATAATTGAAATTGTTCTAGCTTAGTGATTGAATGAATACTTATTTTACTAATTAACTAATAGTATATATTTATTTTGAATAAGTAATTTAACTCTATGCAAGTAGTAATAAGTTTTTTCTCATAAAACGTTACTCAACTCTATAAAAAATTACATGTTATGTCATACTTTCAAAAAATTTTACAGCTAAAACGTTATGTCACACTATCATATATATATACCATGTTAAAGTTATGTCACATGTGATAAAAAAAATAAGCTTCAAAAGATTGCATTTACGAAGATTCTTCGATAAAAATGGTAAGATCTAGGGCCTTTTTATCCACTCTTTTTTCCCCATTTTGTTCTCTTTTATCCCTATCAAACAACTCAATTTATAATTTTTTTATTGTATTCTTTTCTTTCCTTCCACTTTTTTCCTCCAAGCATACCATAACAGAGCATTTTCTTTCTTTTTTTGTTTGGTACGAATATTGTAAGAAAACTTGCTAATAGTTGTACACTTATTCTTTGTATTTTGGCAAATTACATTAGGGAAGCCCATAATTATCTACAATAACAATGTGGGCTTGTGGTAAAGCCCGCATGGCACTCGTTGCCCCATCCTAGGCACCGTTGTCGGAGTCATCAATCTGCACGTGTCGCTTACCGATTCTTTTTCTTTGAGAGTTTCAATTACTGATACATTCAACTGTTCAGATTTCTTGTTTCTCGTTCATTAGTACTGCTGATCTTCAATCGGTCCAGGTTTCTTCCTACTTCAGGTGATCACACAAGTACAAGATTATACAAAAGTTTAAAGGCGCGTTTGACAACTTCATTTTAAATATATAGTTAAAACTACAACAATATAAAACTCTTACATATTATAATAAAAAATAAAAATAAATTATAATATAAAATTTTTATATATTACAGTAAAATTATTTTAACTTTTAATCACAGCAGCATCCCAAAACACACTAAGAAAATAGCAGAAACTCGCTACCCCTCAAGCAGCAAAGACCAACGGCTGAAACTAACTGAAGTAAAGAGAAGCGAAGTTGGAGAATTTCAAACTTTCTAGCTTATATGATTTTTTTTTTTTCAGTAATGTTCTTCTTTGGTAGGAAATACCAGCGAGACCCAAAAAAATATAGTTATTTCCTAAAAATACATATTGGAACACTAAACAATCAGCCATCAACCATATTCGAAGAAAAATGCTCTTTATCACCGCGTGCAAATATTATAATCACCATAGATGTAACACTGTAGGAAAAAAGTTACCGATCAACAATGGTAATGCAATTACCATCAATATAAGGTTAATTCAGAGCTGTTGCATTGCATGCTGCATTGCAATACAGAACGTAATCGTCACTCTTTATCATGTGAGCCAGCCAGCTGCTGTTCCGGGGCTGCAGCCCCTGGGCCGACTAGCTCCTTTTAAGATCCATCAAGTTCTGTAGAGCCCAAAAAAAAATCCGTTTTGTTTTTAAAAAACATTTATTTTTTCTCATTTTCGTCTATTTTGCACCCAAAAAAATTTTTAATTTCAAACTTCATTTTAAATGTCTTAAAATTTATAATATTGATATACATATATATATATATATATATATATTCACTTTACCCCTAAAATTTTTTTAATTTTAAATTCATGCAAAATGTTATAATATAGCGTCATGTACACTCTTCTTATACCCTATTGCACAATAAAAATGTATAAATTTTAATTTACCTCAAGCTCCCCAGAAAATATATAAGTGTGCGTGTGCGCGCATTGCTTCATCCCTCACTAAACGTGGTGGTAGCAAATAGCAATGCTATAAGACGAAATTAACTCTAACTCCCTATAATCATCATCACCTATCATCTAGCAAAGCACCAAAAAATGCTCATTGAAGTTGATAGAGAGTTCACCAAAATAAAGCAACCGTCCTTTCTCACCGCTCATTGACAGAATAGAGATGCTGAGTATAGGTCTTGCCCTCCTAAACAGTTTTACATTGTTCTTTCATAGCCTTGATGAAGCAGTGCACCTCATTCCCCCTATCCTTTTTGGCACAGTCCTCGTACCTTTTGTAATGACCTAGGAAAATTTTTTAACAGAATCTAATATTTAATTAGATTTAATTAATAAATTTACCCTTATAAATCATACTCTTGTAAAAAAAATTACGATAATATATAAATAATATTAATAGAAAATTTCACTGTAACCTTGATGCGATGTTAGATATGGTCAAGTACAGATTTTATGAGCTTGCATGCTCGAAAAATTTGTAAATGATATCTATAAAATGAATTTTATATTATAATTAATTATAATATTGTGGTATAAATTAATGGGAGACTAAGGTAGAAATAAAGTAGAAAAACATACCAAAACCTTAAAACAGTGGAAAAAGAGTATGACAGAGTGTAAGTACACTATTAAGGTAAAAACACAAATATAAAAAGTGCTGTGTTTGGGTTTCAAAAGTTAACTAAAGAATAGGTAGGATATTTATACAATACAATAATATGTTTTTCAATGGTTTTACCCCAACAGTATAAGAAAAATACTGTATAATAAAAAATTACATGGTCTAAAATTTTAGGCTTTGATTGGGCCACAACATCATGAAATGTGGCCCAATCACATTAGGCCAACTTATGCCTTAATTATGGCCTAAGATGATAACTTATCACTTAAAGGAAAGATAAATAAATGGATAAGACTTAATTCAGACAAGAAATCATCAATTTTTTTTATCTCTCCTTCCACCACATTCGGCAGCCATAGGAGCCCTCTTTCAAAAATTTTTCAAGCTAAAATTTTTGAAATTTGCCCCAATCAAGTTCCAAGAGTCAAAGTTCAAGGGATTTCACAAACTTTTAAGGTAAAAACTCAAACTTTCCTTAAGTTTTCTAGGGTTTTTCTTTGGTTTAGGGGGGATATTTGACTAACAATCCCTTCTTATGAACCTTGTTTAGGGAGGTTGCAAACAAGCCCTTTGGAAGACCTAAGCTACCAAACTTTTTGGTAAGGTCTAATTTCACAATTTTTAAGTTTATGTTGTTTTGGTTGCTTAAAAATGGCATGTAACCATTTAAACAAGATTGTGGTATGAATGTTTAATTATATAGAAATTGGGGTTTAAATGTGAAAATTTTCATTTGGTGTTAAAATAGAGTGGTTTTCTAAACTTTGAAGTTAGTTTTTAAAAGGTTATGATTTGGCATGAATCTTTGCTAAGGGAGGTATGGAATCTGTCCAAATAGTGGCTTGTATATTGCCCAAAGGCAGATTTTTACAAAAATTACCCCACCAACTAAATTGTAAGAAAATTCTTATTCTTGGCAGAATTAAAAAAAGGCCAAAAACTCCCTTATATAGTGAAAATTTTGAAAAAGTTAAAACAAAAAAGTTATAGAGATCGACGAAACTATTTGGAATCATGGACGGTTCGTTGAAAATTACCTTTGTTTGTGAGTTATGAATTTTACAAAATTTGTTAAAATTGAAAAAAAAAATTTATGGGGCAAAAATGTCTTTTTACAAAAGTAATTGATCAAGGCACTTTGAGAAAATTTAATTCTCTTGAAAAATGGAGACTAATGGTTTAAAAAGATTATTTTTGATCTAAGGATAAAATCATTAAAATTTTCAAATAAGGGATAAAATCTTAAAGTTTTGTTGAACTTGGGCTTTTATTGCATGCCTTAAACATTTGTCTTTACACTAATAAGCGACGTTTTGTATTGAATTAGTCAAAACAGGCCTAGGAATTCAAAGTGGCCCATCGAGAGCAAAAATGCCATTTTTCATAAAATGATTAGTACGAGCCCCGAAGTGTTCTAGATGGAGAAAAATGACTTTAATAAGAATTTTTCTCCTTCTGATTAGAAGCTATAAGATAGAAGGAAATGGAAGGATGGTCGAACTTTAAGTAATCGAAATAATAATCTAAATTAGTAATCGAAATAATAATCTAAATTAGTAATCGATAAGTATACCATACCGATGTATAACTACACAGTGATGATTTGGCTAATAATGATATAATTGGCCAAACAAATTACTAGAAGAATAACAAGGAAACTGAAGATGGTCTTTATAGCAGCAAAAAAAAAAACGAGTAGGTTCCAAACCTACCTACAGTATGAAAGAGTAGGTTTAGGGGTTTAGTATACTCATGTGAATATACCTGTGTGTATTACGCAATTGGAAAAGTGTATATGTTTTGCACTTAGAATATAAGTATTTTGACATGCATGGTATGGTAGCTAAAATAACAAGATTGGTTAATGAGTCACCAAAAATAAGAAAAGTGTCATACCAGCTCCTGATGCAAAAGGGAGTTTAAAGTTAAAGTTCTGACATGGTCTCGGTGTTACGAAGATCTATGTACACATATGGTATGAGCACTTGGGCCCTAGTTAAAGACAATATGTGACAAGAATAAAGAATGTTCATAAAAAAGTATAAATGGTTATGCATACTAGCATATGTTGCATGTGGGCTATATTTAAACTTACTGAGCATAATGTCACGAGCTTACTTTCTCCAAAGATACTCGTGCGGCCTTAGCACGCTTCCGATGCTAAGTCAGCTGACTTGCTCACACAATTGCCTAGAATAAAAGAGAACACTAGAGAATGAGGAGAACTCTGAAAGGAATGTTATTAAGCTAAGAGAACTTTACAAGCTTTGGTTCTTAGATCTCTTTTGGATTTCTTGGATGGATTTACAAATGAGGGGTTGGTCCTATTTATAGGCACCCTCCTAATGAATAGACGGTCATGATTGTTTTGATCCTACGGTTGCTATTTACTCTCTAGAATGTTCTAGTAAAGTGTGGATGGTATTTACAAGTATGGGGTGTTCTAGAGGATTCTACACTACTCTACAAAGTACTCCAATATTCTAGAGTGTTCTAGAGAAGTCTTGAGCCTTCCAAAACATTCTGGATTCTTCTGGACTGGTGTAAAACCTCCTGGAATGCTGTGGAATGTTGTAGAATACTCCGGACTCTTCCAGAACCTTCCTTGGGCCAATTTGATCCTTAAAAACGCCCAACACAAGTGTGTGGCCTCCTCGTGGCTCAGTGGGGCGTGACAATAAGCTCACCTAATTATTTCATACTGTAAGAATTTCTACTAAGAGGTCAGAATGATCATATTGATGAGCTAGCGATGGAATATGAGCAATGTGCTATGGATACCGTCATGGTTATGTTTTCGTTGCTATGTATATTAAGTTATTTTGGAACTTGTTGTATAAAAGAGATAGTAGAGTTAAGTAAAACAAAACCTCTTTTGGATATGTTAAGTATATGATGTTATAAAAAGAAAGTTTGTTTATGTATACATAATTACAAAAAGAAGTTTGAGGCTACAAATGAATTCAACTAAGGCTACAGAGTTTCAATCCCTAGGTGAAAAAATAGAGAAAACCTAACACAGGCGTTGTAACCGCTAAACCATAACCTTTCGTGGTATGTATGTGTGTGTCTGTGTATAAAACGTACTTTCTTTAGTATCCAAGCTCATGGCGCCGCCATTCGTACCAAAACATGTTACATTTAGACGGCGGAAAAAGCAAACTCATACCAATAGACACAATTAAAAAGACAATAACGGATGAATTTTGCGGGTTGGCGTTGGAGATCAGGTGGCGAAAAGAAGTCTTCCACATAACTTGGCCGATCCAATATGTGAAGACGTACATATATACTACAAGTATATGTCAAGACAACCAAATTTAAGTACACAAGCAAACACCTTTGGCGAAACGAGTTCAAATTGAACCATTCATCTTAACAATCTCAAACCCCCTCCAAAAATTTGACCAAAATAGTTCAAAATATTATTTATCTAAATAAAACGTAGTTCTAGGATTTCCGAAACTATGATCAGTAATTCAGATGATGCTTAAATTGGAACCATTAGTACTCAATTGCAGACACGAATCAGCATGTTTCCGTCCATATTTTAAAGTATAATTTGCGTGCTTTCAATCTAGCAAGTGACAAAACAAGAACTCAAATCCAACCATAGAAAATACAAACCCTCCGTTTTGCAAACCGGTTCAAACCAATAATAACGTAAAGCCTCACATACTACAATGTAAAACAAAGTTACAACAGAATACAACGTAAAGGTACAGTTTTTGTATCAATTTGAATTGGTTTATCAAACACGAAAACTTCATGATTTAAGTATAAAATCATGGCATTTAAAGTAAAAAAGTATGCACAAAATTATACCACCTGAAACATTTACGAAGTTCTTGTTATGTTGGCAATTGAATTGCTGTTGCCAAGGCTCCTTTCGCTTCCATAAGCCTCCACATATACCTAGACCCAAAGGACCTATCCGGCTTCCATTGCTCACACAATCGCTTCATCTCCAGAGGCCTCGGCAGCTCCTTTAATCCGTACAGTCTCTGCACTCCTTTTCTCACCCTGAGATCGCCGGTTGGAAGCACGTCCTGCCTCCGAAGCGGGAAGATCATGAACATGTGCACCGACCAAACGCCGATTCCTTTGACCACGGTGAGCTTCGCAAGCAGAGACTCGTCGTCCATTTCAAGAATAGAAGAGTCCGATAAAGTGTCGTTCTTGTACTTCTCCGCTAGGTCATGGAGGTAGCTGGCTTTTTGCCGGAGAAGCCGATTCGCTGGAGCTGCAGAGCCGAGAGCGAGATCACCGAGTAGGGGACGACCGACAGCTCGCCGCGGCAGAGGGAGACGAAGCGAGTGTAGATCGATTTGGCGGCGTTGTAGGCGAGTTGCTGGTGGAGAATGGATTTCGCCACGGCTTGGAACGATGAGCTATCGGAATCCAAGTGCGGAGGTCGGTGGGAGTCGATTAGGTAGATAGTTGAGAGCAAGGTCGATTTCGCATGTGGCCGGTAATGGTTCTGTTACGGGTTGGGGAAGAGAGGAGGAGTTCTGGAGCTTCTGTCGTGGCGAGGTTTCGTTAATGGAGGTCCCGTTGTCGTCGCCGATTGGGGTTTTGGAGAAGAGCTTTCGGATTTTCTGATTCGGAATGTGATTTTGGAAGAGTTCGAGGGGTTTTCAGAAATTTGACTGGCCTCCATTGCTGTGATTTGGGATTGAGGTTTGGAACGGTTCGCCATGGGGAGAGAGAGAAACAACGTTAATGTGGCGGGAGATGTACCATGTGTTTGCAATCGATCTCGCGTGATTTTTACCGTAAATTTAATTATAAAATTTATAAATAGTATAAAATTTATATATATTATATAATAATAAAAAAAATTATTACAATAAATTTTTTATATATTACAATAAAAATAATTTTCATCCTTTTTTTAAAGACCTTTTGTTTCGTCAACAAAAAAACAAAGAGAGAGAAGACCGTTGATAAGGTTAGCGCTTTTGACTTTCCTCAATTTATTTTGACCATAATCCTCTGTTTATTAGGAAGAAAAGAAAATAAATGGCAAAAGAAAAATCGTAAAGAATAGAGAATTAGAATAATAGAAAAGTTTATTTTTCTTTCAGTTGGAAAGAAAACGAGTGCAACTAACAAGATGTTAAAATTATAGTACTTGAGTAATTAGAAAAGACTAGTTTTCTTTAGTTGGTAAGAAAATAAATGCAACTACAAAGATGCTAAAATTAAAATACTTTCTTATCCAAGTATGGTTTTTATCATATTTTTGTCTCTGTGCGTAAATTTGATTTCCAATTTCAATTATTCAAAATTAAAAATATATATAAATTGATAACAAGTTTAAAAAAAAAAAAAATAAATGCACCTGATTACCATAATTTTCAGCAAAAGAGATACTTATCTCATCCTTTGTCCAACGCGTGGTTATGTTTTAAAATGGTCGCCCTTTTTTATAACAAAAGCCACCGCCACAATTTTTCTTGTAATTTAATGGACAAATTTGTAATTTTACTTGATATATGTAACTATCTCAGTTTTGGATCCGGTAATTCGTCCACTTTGGTGGGATCTTTTTTTTTTTTGGCTGAAAGAAACTTCATTGAATGCAAAGAAAAGAAAGGGCAAAAAACTTGCAACCGAGCACCAAACTGCCAAACCAAAACAAAGCGAGCACAAACAAAACTACTACAAAGCCAAACTGAACCAACGGACTAACAAGGAAGGCAGTAGAAAACAGCAGAAAAACAGAAAACAGATCACATAAAGACCACTAAAGAAAATCCAAGAAGTCAGTTTGTTTGAGAGGTTTAAATCATGGTGGTTTAAAGTATTAGGTTTAAAATAAAAAAAGTTTTTGAAAAGTGTAGTTTAAAATTGAAATTTAAAATATACTTTGAAATCTGAAATTGTGTTTGGATGTGAAAAAAAAAAAATGAGTCAAAAATTTGAAGCCCACGAGAGAGAAAAAGTTGGATAGCTTGAAATTAGGGGTGATTTTGAATTGGGTCCAGTTTTAAGCTCCAAGTGTCTTTTAAGGATTGTAAAAATTACATAATATGTCTATTTTTTAATGAGTGAATTAATATCTATCTTCGTTATGTAAATATTACTTATATGTATTTTTTAAAAAATTTCATATATTTAGAACCCTAAAATATCCTCTAGTTAAATATTATCATGTATTTAAATTTTTATAACAAATTTTCTTATTTTTTGAATAGTTAAAATAAGGGAAAAAATATACACTTATATTTCTTATTTTAACATGTTACATTGATGCATTATCATTATCAAGTCTTAAAAAAATGAAATGAATGTCATTGAATATCATTATCATTACGTATCATTAATTTAATAATATAACAGTTATATAACCTATAAGATACATAAAAAGACTTAATAAATACTATATCATTAATTTAATTACATATAACAAAAAAATAAGAAATATCATTCACTTGAAGTCTTAAGAAATGAACGTCATTGCGTATCATTATCATTACATATTATTAACTTAATGATATATTAATTATATAACCAATAAGACATATAAAAAGACTTAATAATATTGTGTTATTAATTTAATTACAACAGCCTTCAATTGTTAGTAAAACTATATCATTAATTTGATTACAACACCTTAATTTCAATTTATCAATAAATCCAACTTATTGATAAAAAAATTTCATCTTTTTAGGAAATTTTAAAATAGTTATTTTTTATACCAATTTGAATTTAATCAACAAATACCCTAATTCTAGGGATTTTTTTAAATATAATGATATCATAATGACCATACGTATATTATAGTTGTTCTAAAAAAATTAATTAAAACTAACAATATCATTATTATGGTCATTAATGTCTTTATATATACGTATTAGGACATATAAAGAATATTCATGAACTGTAGACATATTTTAATTTTACAAATAAAAAAAAATTACATGTCTTATTAACCCTTAAGGGTTTGATTTTGGGCCTCAGCCATTTGTTACCGCTTGCTAAGTTTAAAAGTTAGGTCCAAAACGCCTAGACTCTCCAAACAAACAAAAAAAAAAGAGATCACAATGGTTCCTAGTTAAAAATTACACAACGCGTCTCTTTTTTAAGAAGTGAATTAAAATTTGTCTTCATTTTTCAAATATAACTTATATGTCTTTTTTTAAAATTACATATATTGAGGATCCAAAAATACCCTTTAAGTAGACTTTATGATGTTTTTATTTTATTTTTTTAACAAATCTCTTTATTTTTCTCATAGTTAAGTAATTGAAAAAATGATATTAGAGAAATATAGATATACTTAATTAATTACAATGTAACTTAAACAACAACAAAAAATCATCTATGTTGGTAAATTACTGATAATAGAATTTCAAAAAAATTAATACTAGAAGCAATAAAAAATGAATATTATTAACTTAATATAATATTGTTTGTATTTGTAATCCATAACAGTAGCACACCCTAAATAGGAAGTACAATTATCACTTGAAGTCATAAAAAATAAATGTCATTAAATATTATTATCATTATGTATCATTAACTTAATAATATATCAATTATATAACCTATGACACAAAAAAGACTTAATAAATACTATTTTATTAATTTAATTACCTATTACAAAAAACCAGAATATTATTACCACTTGAAGTCTTAAAAAAAATGAAGATCATTAACTTAATGATATATTAAGTATATAACCTTTAAGATACAGAAAAAGACTTAATAAATAATATATCATTAATTTAATTACAACATTCTAATTCCAATTTGTCAGAAAAATTGTGATTCTATTAAAAAAATTCCATTGTTTAGTTGAGGCAATTTTAAAATCTTTATTTTGGATATCAATTAGAGCCTATTTTTAAGGATTTTTTAAATATAATGATATCATAATCCATTTGAAATATTAGATACGTATATTTTAATTATTCTAAAAAATAAATTAAAACTAACAATATCATTATTTAGGTCATTGATGTCTTTATACATAAACATTGAAACATATAAAGAATATTTATAAATTGAAGACATATTTTAATTATACAAATAAAAAAAAGCCATATGTCTCATTAACCCTGGTTCCAGGCCTCAACATCTGAGAAGACTTGTGGCAAAATAGAAGCTAAATCCAGGGCATAGACAGGCCTCATCTCAGGGATAATAGAAGGTTACCTAGCGAGATTATGAGCAGTAAACTTAGTAACTCTAGGCAGATGATCAATTGTCCAGGTCTGAAAGTGACTGAAAAAGTTTTTCGATCTAAAATGACTGATCTAATCTCCCAAGGGATGGAATGATACTCACCCTTTGAAGCTGCAACGGCTAAAAAAGAATCACGCTCAATTGACACCTTTGTCTAGCCTTGATCCCCAGTTGTTACACACGCTAATTGAATAGCACAAGCTTCAGCCACAAGAGCATCATACAAGCATTCATTAACCGTTCTGCAAGTCACAATATTTCCTTGCGAGTCTCTGGCTACATTGCATTGAAATATGGTGGGATCTAACCACTAGTTTTTCCGTCTTATTTTCCTTTTTGCTAATACTTTTTTCCTTAAACATCTTTACCTTTTATTGGTTCTCATCCTTAAATCTCTTCAACATTTTTTTCCTCCTACTTTTCATTCATGCCAAGCAGAGGGTAATTGTTGATTTTATAAGAAACCTCTTGCAAGAAATGCTGTATGATTTTTTTTTCTCAAGGTTAGTTTTATTTGTCCTACACTTTATTTATCCTCAATCTGATGGTGTTGGATTTTGGAAATATCTTAAAATTGATCAGATAGTTTGATAATAAGAAGATAAATTGAGCTCACTTTAGAACTAAAATAGGAATAATATTATGGTTAAATTCCAGATATTTTGAAAGAAACTTTTTGTGAGAACCTTTGACAAATTTTGAATAGTTAAATTTGATCAGAATAATCTTTTTAATAGATTTGACGATTGAAAGACAAATATCCATCTATCGGTATCTTTTTTAGTTCTCACGTGAGAAATTACTTATTTTGCAAGTTATGATCAAAGTGGAATTGAGATAAAGTTTCGAAAATATTTATAAAATTACCCATTGTACATAAGGCTAATTGAAAATTGTTTGAGCGTGTGCTTTTATTGGTTTGGTGTTTAGATCAAGTCAAAGCAAACTGTTTTCAAAACAATGGGCTACTTAGTAAGTTTTGGCACTTCTATCTCCTAAACAAACTTTCGGGTTTTGACAACTTTCCTTGACCTTCGAGCTTACTAAACTATTGTAATGCCACCCATTTTACAAGTTTTGCTATGATTTTTGATCATATCTAAGGGATTGAGAGTTAGGGAATCGGGTAATTTGTATTACAGTTTGAATTGAGACGATGGAATCCTTGGGTCAAACGTGCTTTCTTTACCATTTAATTGATATAACCATCAGTAAAACGAGGCACATTGTAACAATTTAACAAGTTGGGGGAATAAATTATCAAAATCCCAAGAGTCCAAGGGCAAATGTGCAAAATTGCCCATGATAGAAATAAGAGAATATCCGCAGCCGCATTAGAGCAATTTTTTTCTCTCTGACACGTCCTTTATGAGTTTCACGATTACATACGCAAGTCTGTGACCAATCAATGTTGGTTGGCAGCCGATTTCTGCTTATAAACGTCCAACGCCTTTAAATTAAAATAGTAATCCTTTTCACGTCCCTATTCTTATTGCCTTTTAGGGGCTTCAACTTTTACCGTCCTCCCAAGAACTAGAGAACAAAATAACAGCACCTTCTCACATGCAACATTTAACAAAAGTTAAAAGAAAGTGCATATCTTAACTCCATGCATTGAGATGGCAATAAAATTCTCAAGATTCCAAGAGCCACAAAAAGAAATACACCCACTTGCTTAAGATTTAAACCCAATGTTTCACATGCCATAATAACCAAAACCTATCACCAACTGATAGTAATATATGGAAAAGCCACTCCGACCAAACCTCCTTTACATCTGTTTTTTTGGTGTCATATACATCTCAACAAAAATTTTAAAAAAAATAAAAAAGGAAGAATAAGGTCTTATTTTGATGTTGTTTGTTTCTAATTATTGGATCCAATTAAAATCATAATAAAATAAAAATATATATAGAAAAGGTGGTTTGTAATATATATTTAACGGTTGAAAACAAAGCTGTATCAGTAGTTCTTTTCGGTCTATTATAAAAAAGTAATTTTTTTTGGTGAAAACTAATAAAACACTCATCAATAGTTATTCATCTTTTAATGTTTAGATTTGCAAAAAAATAATTTTGATTAAAATCAAGAGTTTCAAAATATGGATCACCAAACAAATTGAAACGGTGTAATTAATAGTAAGTTTCTCAACCTTACCTTACAAAAATTCCCTAAAGAAAAATCTCTAAATAAAAAAAATCAAACAATTATAACTGACACGACACACACACTAACTTGTGCGTCACATGGGCATCTCCTGATCCCTTGAAAAAACCCCAAAAAACCATCCCCAAAATTCTGTCGGTACACGCAAACACAGCCGATCCTCTTAAAAACAAATTCTCTGCCCCCATTTTTTTGCTGTCTCTGGCTTTTTCTCCAACTTTTTCCTCACCCTCTCAAGTATGTCATACACATTAATAATTGATATTTCAAAGCACTTATAGTGGATAACTACTACTAGTAGTAGTATTAGCCATTTGACTGTTAGAGAATTTTGGTTAGAATATTTGCCTCTCGCTGTTTTGTTTTCTCGGTTTCTGAACTGGCTTCTGAAAAATGAGTTTCAGAGACGAGGCGGGTGGCGGTGGGGGCGGTGAGGATGGGAGGGACCTCAGAAAGCCGTTTATACATACCGGAAGCTGGTACAGAATGGGCTCCAGACAGTCCTCCAGCATTATAAGCTCCTCTGCTCAGGTCCTTCGTGATGGGTCTGTCTCTGTTGTCCTCTGTGTCCTCATCGTCGCTTTGGGTCCTATCCAGTTCGGATTCACGGTCAATTTTCTCAACCCATTTCTGATTTTTCTCTCTTTTTGACCATTTTTTCCTTTTTTGATAATATGTTACTGATTGGGTCTTGTTTGTTTGTTCTGTTTTAGTGTGGTTATTCTTCTCCTACTCAATCTGCAATCATCAATGATCTTAAGCTTTCTATTTCAGAGGTAAGGATTTGAATTGGGCTTTTTTCCTTTTTCCTGTAAAGAAAAAAAGTTTTTGTTATTAAACTTTTGCTTACTTAAGTTTAATGGGTGCAGTTCTCTTTGTTTGGTTCTTTATCGAATGTGGGAGCAATGGTTGGGGCAATAGCAAGTGGTCAGATTGCTGAATACATTGGCAGAAAAGGGGTATGACTTTTAGAAAGTAAAAAAAAAAATAGTATAAAAGCTAAGATCCTGTTTTGTTTTGTTTTGTTTTGTTTTGTTTTGTTTTGAGCTTAGTTTGGTTACAACTTATAAGGAAATGTGGCTGCTTTATAAAATACGAATGTCAGAACAAGATAATGTGGATTTTCACCACATTGGAACTAATGTACAGCCACTTTGGCAACCAAAGAGTCTGTTTTCTATATGTTCTTTTTTATCATGATAAATAATTATGATTGAAGGTTTTTCTTTTTCTTTTTTTTTTTTTCATTTAAATTTATGTAATGGCAGTTGCAAATAATGAGTTTTAATTTCTGAGAGTCTGCTTTGTTTTGTCGAATTGCAGTCGCTGATGATTGCCGCGATTCCAAATATCATTGGCTGGCTCGCGATATCATTTGCCAAAGTAATAATCTATAGAATCTTGAAGTTCTGTATTTAATTTTTATTTTTATTCTTTTGTTCTTTGTATGGTTACCGTGGGACATAATTTTTTATTCATTTTGTAGGACTCATCATTTTTGTTCATGGGTAGATTGTTAGAAGGTTTCGGTGTGGGTATAATCTCTTACACGGTAACTTTCTAACGCACCTCACACCTTTTGGGACACTTGTTAAGACGTTTTTAGCACTGATTTGTGATGATTGTAACTAGGTACCTGTATATATCGCCGAGGTTTCACCTCAAAACATGAGAGGAACTTTGGGGTCTGTGAACCAGGTTGGTTCTAGATCTTTGTTACCAATGTTGTTTTGATATTTCAATATATTTGTTTATGTATGAACTGTATTAGTCGTTTTCATTTACAGCTCTCGGTGACCATTGGAATACTGCTGGCTTATTTATTGGGACTATTTGTCAACTGGAGACTGCTTGCTGTGTTAGGTAAGGCCTAAAGTTTTTACCTTGTTGGCATAAATTCGTAACTAAGGCGTGAAATGTTGCATGTGAAACAAAGCTTTTATGATCACTTGAAGAAACTTTGTACTTTTTGGAGTCCTCCGTGTGTATGTGTGTGTTAAAAGTCGAAATGAGGTATGAAATGTGGCTTAAAATAAAGCTTTTAAGATCATTTGAGAAAGCTGTACGCTTTTTGCAGTCCTCTATGTGTGAGAGTGCTCACGGGAATTTATTAAAGAATCTATGCATTTTGAACTTGGTGCATACACTTAAAATAATGTTACATGAACTGTTTATATGCCAGGAGTTTTGCCATGCACAATTTTGATACCTGGATTATTTTTCATCCCAGAATCACCTCGATGGCTTGTAAGAATTTTACTATCTTTGGTGAAACCATTAGATGCTGATATGAACTTTTTTCTACTGACGACTTACATTTTTTTTTTGGTGCGGTTTTAAAGGCCAAAATGGGGATGACAGACGATTTTGAAGCCTCCTTGCAAGTTTTGCGGGGATTTGATACGGACATCACCACAGAAGTGAATGAGATCAAGGTATC
Source organism: Artocarpus hirsutus (assembly GCA_946598075.1). Classification (NCBI taxonomy): domain Eukaryota; kingdom Viridiplantae; phylum Streptophyta; class Magnoliopsida; order Rosales; family Moraceae; genus Artocarpus; species Artocarpus hirsutus. Next base: position 151,759 of record CAMOHE010049228.1, read on the forward strand.
AAATGCCATAACTCTGTCCAAAAGAACAAAAAATTCTATATCTATTAATTTCTGCTTAAGATTATGCTTTACCATCTAGAATATACCTAATCGGTGACAAACTTAGGAAGGTTCTCTTTCTTCTGCTGCACATGAGACTAATGTCGTTTTTAATCATCTTCTACAGAGATCTGTAGCATCATCGACAAGCAGAAGAACTGCTATCCGGTTTGCAGATCTCAAGAGGAAAAGATACTGGTTTCCCTTGACGGTATGCTTATTATTTTGTTTTTGAAAATTAAATCTGAGCTTTAGCTAGTTGGTTTTTATTTTCTTGATATTTCCAAACCGCCTTCTAACTACTGTCTATATGCTACAGATAGGAATTGGCTTACTTATGCTTCAGCAACTCACTGGTATCAACGCCGTCTTATTCTATTCCACCAACATCTTTCAAAGTGCCGGTAAGACCAACTTCGTAAGACATTTGATTTGTTATTATTGTCTACTGAATCTTTAGATAAGGTTTTGACACATTATTGTGTCATGCACGGAACACATCCGCTACTATTCCAAATTTCAATTGTTACATGGTTTGAGTTATGTATATTTTATTTAAAAAAATCTGTTCTGCCATGACCACCAAGCTTATTCTGCCAAAAAAAATTGTATTATATTTGAGATTGATTATTTGTTCACTCAACTGCTATTGATTTTTGGCAGGTATTTCATCTGGTAATGCCGCAACATGTGCTCTTGGGGCCATTCAGGTAATACCGTTCAGGCATTTTTGCTTCATCATTTTGGCATTTTAATGGTTGGAATAGAAATTTTACTAATGTGCTATGACAGGTTTTGGCGACTGCAATCACTACGTGGTTGTTGGACAAAGCTGGTCGAAGGCTGCTTCTTATTGTGCGCAAACATTTCACTCATCAATTGTTTATTATATAATTCTCGAGAAAGCAGACAATAAACAAAACTTAAATTTAATTTTGTAGGTATCAGCAGTTGGAATGACCGTTAGCCTTGTTCTTGTTGCGGTTGCATTTTTCTTGGAGGTTGGTTTTGATGCTTTTATGTTCTTCATAACCCTATCCTTATGTACAACTACGACATAATGTTATATCAATATTTAAAAAAAAAAAAGGGAACAAGGTCTTATTGTGGCCTGCCTTTTAATGCTTTCCTCTTACTCTACTAGGACGTTGTACCAAAAGACTCTCATCTCTATACTTTAATGGGAATACTGTCACTCGTGGGGCTCGTGGTATGATTTTCTTTTCTCCTTAAAATAACTTTTTCTTTTTTTTTTGTAATTAATGCTTATAAAGGTTACCTGATTCCTTTTTCTCACCATTTTCATTCAGGCCATGGTGATTTCCTTCTCTCTGGGACTTGGACCGATTCCATGGGTTATAATGTCCGAGGTACGCGGTTTGTCTTTCAAATTCTACATTTGATCTGAAAGGAACTCAAGTCTGAAATAAGTAATTAGAAATTGAGGTACTGATATCCTCCCTTGAAACCTTTTTTTCCAAAAAAAAAATGTGCTTCTAGATACTTCCGGTGAATATTAAGGGTCTCGCTGGTAGTGTTGCAACATTGGCAAATTGGCTGACAGCATTTGCCACCACAATGACCGCGAATTTACTCTTGAACTGGAGCAGAGGAGGTCTGTCTTCGTTTCACAGATTTACACAAACGCTCTTATTTTTATTCCTTTTTGAATCGCGTGTCTCGTGAATTGATGACATCTCTTGATTGTCAACAGGGACTTTCACAATTTACACTGCACTGGCTGCATTTACGGTTGCTTTTGCAACACTTTGGGTTCCAGAGACCAAAGGAAGAACTCTAGAAGAGATTCAGCATTCTTTTAGATAATTCTCTTGTTCTTTTTCCTTTTTCGTCGTCAAGAATGTATTTTGCTTTCCTATGGTTTCGAGTTTTTGTCGTGCCGAGCTTTGATTTTTTAAGCAAAGGTTGCGTTTGTTGATTGAACAATTCTCATGTTTCATTCCAAGGGTTTCCCAACCAAAGATTTTGAATGTATGAGATAGCATTGAAGGGAGGAAATCTTCATTCAAATTTTTATAGCAATAGATCTTTTCCCCACAAGAAGGATTAATTTAAGTTGCTTTAAATCTTCAAACACAAATGGAGTTATTTGTCCAAAGACTAAACTGCAAATGAGTATAAAAAATTATATAGCGATAGAACATAAATTTATCTCATTTTGGGGCTGCATCTGCATACAGGGAAGCAAGGAATTTCTTGAGACATCTATTGTACACACAAGGCCTCTCCAAGTGAACTAAATGGCCTGCCTTCTTTATGCCTTGAAACGTTGCGTTTTCTCCTAATTGCCTGTAAAGAGTTGTGAACTGTCATGTTTTAACTGGTAGATGCAACCTCTTTTCAATAATTGATGTGATAATTTCCTTATGTACATACTGATTAGAGAATAACAATTGGTTTATTGGGTTAATTGGTATTTAGAAGTTGGAATTAGAATGGGTGTTCAATATTTCATAAAACAAGTAGTGCTACAATATTTTTGGGCATTAGTGATGTCCGTAACACAATTTACATTGAGTGATTCTCCCAAATAAGTTGTGTTTAATACCACAATTCATATTAAATGGTTCCTAGACGTGAGTTGTGCATGACGCCACAATTCACATGTGGGAACCACTTGAGGTAAATTATGCAATCGGACAACACTAATGCTGAATCGTGCTTACTAACTTTAATATTTTTCAGCAAATTAAACTAATAGTTGTTGAACAACAAAACTAGTATCGTCACTCAAAAAGGTACCAAGGTTCTTTGACATACTCTTTCATGTTTTTGGCAAGTTCTTGCTTGAAAAGCTCATCATTCTCACCCCACAAGAGATGTATTCTCTGCACAAAGATGCGACAAGTGAAAGCGACACAACAATAAAAGGTATGTTTGAAACTTTAGTTCTAACCCATCAGTTGTAATTATAAACAATGTAAAGTTTTCAACTGCTACAATAAAAAGCCAAAAATTGCTACAATGTAAAGCATTCATATGTTACAGTTTTTAAGCTTAAAACGTCAGTTACAACTGAAGTTTCAAACACAAGCTATAGTTGTTAAGCTTAGCACATCAATTACAACTAAAATTCCAAATGAACGCTAAAAAAGTGACGAATATTGAAGAAGACAAAACCAAGACAACATACAACAAGGATTGAGATAATTACCTGAGGGAAATTGGGGATGGTATGGTCTTTCTCACTCACGACCAAAGCTTCAAGAAGTTCGCTTCTCTCCTTCCTATTGGTGAACATAACCTATGAATCGCTTGCAGAAAAAAATTTTCAGTGCCAAAGAAAAAATATATATATATTTTCCTCTAGAAGGTCACACTAAAATAAGAGAATTTGAATTTAGGTTTTTTTTTTTTTTTTTTTTTTTTTTGCAGGATATGAAAAATGTCCTATAGATTGGACAAGGTTTTTCACCATCAAATTTTAATCAAGTTTTGTTTAGTACGTATTGAATTTGTTGTGTGTTTGTCAAATTTACACGTATATTTTTAACTAAAAAAATGCAAATTAAATTGAGCGAAATGATCCTCCATACAAAACTATACAATGCAGGTACCACTTGCCACTCATTAGGTCCCACGCCAGTGATAAACTTTTTTTTTTTTTTTTGAATTTTTATAGTAGAGAAAACAATTTTGTTCTACTGATAAAATATAGTATTTTAACCGTTTGATTAAGATTTTAACGGTTTGATTTACAATATATAACTGTTTTCAATTTCAATTACAAATCAGACTGTTAAAAAATTATTCAACAGTTAAAACATTAATGTTTTATTGGTACAGTAAAATTACATTCTCCATTATAAGAATTTATTTTTTAGTATTACTTTTCGGAATTAGGATCTGTTTCCTAATAAATAGTAGTTGGCAGTTGCCATAATTTTTTATGTTCTTAGGTACGGCTCAACAAGAATTTATTTTTTAGTATTCTTTTCGGAATTAGGATCTGTTTCCTAATAAATAGTAGTTGGCAGTTG